>JASANE010029558.1:0-195149 GCA_030248225.1 Trileptium ribeirensis
CATTTGCAACTTGGTAAATCAAGTGTATTGCTTCTAAACGGCTTTTTGCACACGCTCATGTGGAAATATAAATTAGATCTAATTAAGAACTATACCAACTTCAATGCCACGTATAACATTTCAAATAAAGCCCTTAGAAATAGTGTTTATTGATGTTAGGCAAAGAAAAAATTGAAGGAATTTAATCTAAAAAACGGAACTGGAGTACCATCCTGTTAATGCAAATTTGTACGTCTGACGTGAAATTCCACTGGATGATTGACAATATTATAAGCACGATTCGCAGCTACTACTATCTGCTCCTGCACAATGAAAATACCTCATTATTCCACTAAGGCTGTGTTTTAAGTCGCACTAAATTCAGTGGTTTTATAATCTAGAGCCAAACTTAATATACAATGTAAACTCATATTTTACTATAACTTTTCAATGGTTCAAGGGTTTTATAGTCGAAGATTCTAAGAAAGTAGGTTCACCCCGTTTCGTCATGGGTTTCAAGATACCACTACGCCATTTTAATTTTTTTTCTAACGATATGCATTGAGACGAGTATATAAGGAATAAATAGAATTTGTGAATAGAAGATTTGCAAAATGGTTGTCAGTATAGAAACAGCACTAAGTTAAAACGAAAGTAAACTCAGTTTGCAAAAACGCAAAATGGTATAATGCCGTTGCGTTGAACAGTATATATTTACCGAATTATTCGCGGCATTATTTACATTTGGATGCAATGAATCCCAATTGTTTGTATATCACAGTACAGGGAAGAGAACAAACGCAAAAAAGGCTACTAAAGCAAATTAACAATCTAGACGATAATTCGTATAGAATTAAACCACATAACTGGATGGAGGCACCAATATCAAACTGGATCGGGGCACCACTATCAAACTGGAGGAGGGCCCGAATGTCAAACTGGAGGGGGCACCAATATAAAACTGGAGGGGGCACCAATATTAAACTGGAGTGGGGCAGCAATATTAAACTGAAGGGGGTGCCAATATCAAAATGGAGGGGCCTCCAATATCAAAATGGAGGGTGCACCAATATCAACTTGGAGGGGGCACTAATATCAAACTAGAGGTGGGCCAATATCAAACAGGAGAAGGTACTTATATCATGCTGGAAGGAGCACCATTTTCAAACTCAGCGAGCATTATATTGTTGCCACAATGCCAACTAGCGTCTTTTGATGCAGCAATAACTCGACCATTCTGCGTCTGTGTAACACAAGCTAATATTATTGTAGCAGCAATATTTTAGCTTGTGCTATTGATTGCGCTATTTTTGCAATAACATAATGTCAAGATAATATTATTTTCTTACAACATGGTCGCTACAATAGCTTACGGTGTGCAATTCGTGCACGCACTTCTCTGTGATTGGTGCATTTCTTGAACAAACTTTTCGCCGCAGCGGCGGACTGAATCTGGACCATTATCATAATATAGATGTTGGCTGCGAGCCTCGTACGCTAACCACTATACTATCTCGGAGCTGTTACCCGGTTCCTTAAGGAACGTAGCAAAACGGGCGAGCAAAACAATACACGCCACAACGAAAACCCGGCTATTGCCTGGCTTCGTAATATACGTTGTGACAAATGTGTCATTTTTATAAACGAAAGTTAATTGCAATAATTTTTTGGTATTGGGCGTGTTCGGTGTGAGAAGCTCGTATTACGTTGGATAGGCGTTTCTATAGACTAAAATGCGTTAAAACTTACATCCACATATATATTATTTTAGGAAATAATTTTGTGATTTCGTGCTTAATTTTATTATATAATTTCGTTTTGCTTAGATAACTACTGGATTCTAGCTGTGCGGCGTGGCATTATGTTCTTGTTATGATTTTTTCTATGGCTAACTAGTTACGGCCGCCTGGAAAAATTTTGGGCCCCTGGCATAATTTTTGGGTTCTTGCTGGTAAAAATTCCCAATTGACATAAAATTTTGCCAAAATTTTTTACAAAAACACTTATCCAAAATTAAAAATCTGATAAATTTCAGCAAAAATCGTTGAACGGTTAGTTTTAATCTCAATAGAGATGTTTTTGCACCGTGTTTGAGGCCATTTAGTAATAATAGCGAAAAATATTATATGTGATTATTTTTCTGTGGAAAATATTAAATTTTGAATATTTTTAGATTTCAAGCCCTGGCTTCACAGGTCAAGCGGAGGACGGCCGTTCACGGCCGCTGGCAAAATTCGGCGCATCCAGTTCCGAACCAGCAGCATGTCTGTTCATATCCTGTGGTAAAGTTTTCAGTAAATGGAGAACCCAGTCAACGTACCCTATTTCCATTCAACCTCAAACCAATTTTCTTAAAATTAAAACTCCAATAACCATTTCAGCTCTGACTAGCAAAGTTACAGTTGAAGGCCTACAGTTACGTTAATGTTTTTTTGTCATAACCGTTAGACTGTGATATTGTTTTGTCTGACTGCGGATGTTACATATATGTATCTTAACCGGACTTTACAGAAAAGGCATTTAACATCTCATAATCCGGCAGAATAACGCGATTATTAGCAAATTATTAATTTTTAGCAATATACATGTGTTGAGTAGCTGGTCCCATTTTCAGCTCCAGACGTTTTGGTCAAATCGCTCTGCAAAATCGGCGATCGGCCTTCGATGCAAGACTGGTGGTTTATTCCATTCCGCCGCTCGACGCTGTTCGATTTCTTTTATAATAAAGCATGTGAAGGTCAACACTGAGCTTACGCCGATATAACATATCGTATATACATTATAAGTACACCATATAATCTCTTAGGGTTTACCCTAGGTAATAGCTTACATTAATTCCGAAAAATGTACGTTTCAGACCTGTAACTTCTGAACTCAAAAATGAACATGGTCTCATATTATGTCCAGTTGTAGGCAAGGGTAGAGATCAGCTAGGAATCATTCATAGATCTGATAGGCACTCTACTGAATAGGGTACACCATAAAACGTCCAAATAATAAATAAAAATTTTATGTTTTTAATAAAAATTAACGAAATAGATCATATCGCTAGTGCTTACAATATTTACATTATATAACTATGTAATTCCTAAAATTTTGTTCCAACTCTAATAATTGAGTAACCGATCAGTGTATGTTGCTAAGTTTTATTCTGTAAGATGCGATTGAATATACGCGTTTGTAACTGCAATAGCATGCATATATCTCCACCTCTTCGGAAACAGGGTCTAACAATCTCATACTTAAGGCAGTTTTGCGATTATCGTTTGGAGATATGTTAGGTAAACCGAATCAGCTTAAATTTTAACAGTGGATCTGTCCTTATGTGGCTCGCATGTGGAAGTAGTATGGGCGAAGTAAACGCTTTTGTGAGGAAAGGGCAGTACAGATAATAATTTTAGTGCAAAATCTCAGATAATTTTCTTGGATCTTCTCGTCTATTCTAATTTCAGTAAATGCATAATTTGAAACACCGTTCCAACCGCATTGACGAACTGATTCAAATGATGTCAAAATCAGTTCAAGGATGAAGGAGCCATCGTCATTTAAGACAACACTAAGCCTTCTTAAATATTGTTATAATGTGTTGATTTTTACACGTCTCGACGAACTGAGTCCAGCGGTACCAGAAGTAACTGTGTTCCTTCGAAATTCACAATTTTCAGGCTGAAAGCGTATAGTGTAAAGGACCCATTTTGTTATTGCAAAATATAACCAATTATAAACCGATCCGATTTGGCTTATATGTTCACAGTGAATAATCACTACGTTAGGTACAGGATGTAGAATGACATCATTAGCCTCAACAGGTTCGGAAAAATTTGTAGCGCCGGTTGGTAAATTGTTTAGTGACTGTAGGCAAGGGATTTGATTTGGATCGTGCATGTGCGTAATGACGATAGGATGTGAAAAGCAGCCGGATGAACAGTTGGGCTAAGGTGGGTTTCAAACCATGCATGCTTATATGGTAGGGAGCTCCCCGGCTGACGCGTCGTACCACCCCCTCCCCCAACCCCCGCTTAGCGCGAAGCGACAACCACCAAGACGCATCACCGACCTCCGAAATACTGTGGCTTTGTGGATATGGCCAGTAGTATCCCGGTGCCTTATGTCCAATTGGCACGGGTCGTAAAACTAGGAAGTCGTTTGTCTATATAATTTGTTCACCCCGATTTAAGCCGGTTTTATGTAATAGCATTGCTAATAAGTACTGATTTTGAATTTTATAACACTTGATTGAAACTATTATAACGACAGGCACAGTGATCTATTATACTCGGGTATCCTAGAAACTCCACAGCACGAAACTGCTCAATTTTGAAGATAAAGTAGAATTTTTTGTACCATTCGACATGACCTTGATGATGTGATTCAGAAAACACCCATTTAAGCATTATTTAAGTAATTTTTTTCGGGTTTTTGGATTATGCCGCAAGCTTAAATTTAGCTAGCGCTATGCTTAAGACTAGCCTTAAGCCTAGGATTTCATATAAATAGCAATATAAACCCTTAACCCATGAAGCGATTGAGCTGATTTCATGGCATTTTGACTAAGCTCATTTGTGGTTAAAAAGATGCCTAATGTTGTATGATATTTATCGAGACAAAAATATTTCCGAATTTGGGCACCAAAAACCGAAAACAAAATTTGACATGAATTTTGCTAAAATGGACATTTTCTTAATCACATCGACGAGCTGAGCCGAGTGGAACGGCACCAAATGTTCCCCTGTATCTTCAAAATTGACCAATTGCAGATTCTGGAGGATGCTAGGAAATACCCTTACACTCGTGTTTCCAATGCGGGTATTTAGACAAAACCAGAAAGTAAGGTTGTATTATTTAAAAGTTAATTTATATCTGAATGCGCGCTATAAAATTATAGCGATGACGTCGATGATATTAAGTATCACTCAATATGCGTATAAGATGCCACACTGACGTAAACTCTTATGACTCACACCTGCATTTTTGATTGAACTAGTAGCTTGTCTAATCGCAAAGGATAGTGAATTCTAAGCGTTTAAATTTAATTTAATTTAAAGAGACGTATATAGATGTATTGAGCATCTTACAAAATGAGCCGAATATCAACCATGTTTCTTGAATAGTTGAGGATTAAATATTCGGTCATTGCGTATTTAGAGACTAAACGGTGAAATTACATAGAGTATAAAACGATCTACAATATGAGATTAAAACTATGGGGTGCGCATGGACTGTTGGGTTTAGCGCCAATGCTTTTAATTATTTGCTATCCAGATCTAGCCAGTGTAATATGTAGTTGAAACGAAATGGATAAGTAATAAACTCAACAGATATCAATGTATCCGTAGCTGAACTTTGTGCAAATCGGAGACAATAGCAGTAACATTTGGGTGTTTTGATCCGGAAACTATACAGCCCCGTATTTTATAGCTATACATATATTTTAGGATGAATGCAGCAGTATTCGCTCATCAAAAAATCCACATATATAATTGTTAAAACCATGACCTTCGATAGAACCGACAATTCCAAAACCATGTATTATGACAACGGAATATAAGCATACCTTGGCGGACAATATCGGTTTTAGCAATCTACGCTTTAGGTTCAAGAGCTTGCAAGATTGGTGGGCAGGGGGCCGGCTCCTCACACTTTTACTGAAAAACCTGAAAATTTTAATTGATGGGTTATAACAAAATTAATGTAAACGACCGGTCCCCACCACTTTTGAAGGGCTTGTGACGCATCTGGTACTTTGGATGAGGTTAGGAAATATTGACTATATATATAAGATGTTATAGGTACACCTACTGCAAAAATTTAAACCAAACACGTTCCGTCATGCTCAAGCCATAACAACAGCAATACCTACGCGATTTGGACACAAAATTGGTAGTTTTTGTTCACTTATTCAGTTGTTAAAAAGGTTATCGGATAGATGTCTTACCCGAAGTTGTTGTTGCACAGGCCCCTGAACTGTGAAAATTTGAAAACGTCGCATTACAGGTTACCATGTTATATGTGGAAACAACAGTATGCGACGTGGTTTTGATTTAAAAATGGACTTTGTTTTATCTCAGCTCTTGAAAAGAGATACATACAGATCAATGCTTCCACCATTATGTGTCGACCGTTAACTGCTATCAATGATATCAAAATTATATATATCCGCTTGTCCGTTCCTGAGTCATAGCCGTTGTTGTAATAAAACTTCGGTTCAGTGTGGTAACCTAGCAACAGGATAATCTATCTTTAGAAGAACACTTTGTTATTATTGATTTCTAACTGTCAACAATATTAGAAGATGTTGATGTACAGCGTTGTGGAAAAGCGTGACTGATACTCTTTAGCTAAAAATATGTAGATGAGGAGTGCATATAAGTCTAAATCATGATTGACACATGAACAATAGCTAAAGATGATTGATGAAAGTTTGTTAGTAGCGGGCTTATTACTACTTTTCAATTTTATTATTGTTTCCGTTTTCTTCTCAGAAGAGAAATATCGGTACAGTGATTTAAACTGGGTTGTTTAGTGTTGTACGGATGCAGCGCGCCCACTAAGGAAATACGGATTATCAGCATTTAAAATAAATTTCCTTACATGGTCCTTCGGTTGTACAGTTCAGGTCAGTAGCATAAATCGAATTTTGTTATTTTAATATTCGTAGTTGGTGGAAAGTGTGCGACAGTCAAATTTTAGGTTCGTAACTCGAACTCCCTACGGAAGTACACTATTCAACTACTTATTTTGTTGCGGTGGTTTTATACTTTGCTGGCAGTATCTTTTTGTTGCCCGTGATTTTCGCGGGTCGCATAAATAAATTTATATAAATTTTTCCAACTGATATCTATATTTTATTTCTTCATTGATTCATTGCACAGTTGTTCCTCGTTAATTGGGCCTTGCTTTACTCGATTTCCATTCGTAGCATTTTATTGGTCACCAAACTTTATAGCCCCAAAACCAGAACAACTTTCAATTTGCCTGTTTATTAGCAGGTCGTCGTTTCAGTTCACTTTGTAGAGTTCTATAGCGGTAAGTATGACCGATAGATTAAGAGTTGCAAAGCAACAACGAAATGCGTTGAACATGAATTGTGGGCGGGAGATAAAAAAGGCAGAGGGATTGGGATTTCCACAAACTGCAGTAGACATTGAAGTCATTGAGGCTTGTGTGACTAAGCTGACAGACTATCGTGTCAGGTTGGCTGCTCTTGGCGAGGAAATTTTAACAGGCACTGAAGATGAAGAAATCGGTACGGCCGAGGCACAGGGAGCAGCAGATATTGACGAACGTGTATTAGACGCCATCAGCATGCTAACAGTTAGAGTCTCTGCGTATCAGCGCGCAGCTACTACATCGGAAACACGTGCTACTTTTAGTGAAACGGGACCCAATCGATCGTTTAATGAGCGTTCACTTGCAGTACATCTCCCAAAATTACAAATGACCAAATTCAATGGGGATCCTCTGAAGTTTCAAGAATTCTGGGACGGATTTTCCTCAAAACTATCCATGAAAATGCAGATTTGTCGGCGATCGATAAATACAAATACCTGAGGAGTTTATATCCGGAGACGCATTTCGAGTTATAGATGGATACCGCCTGACGGCAGAAAACTATCCGGTGGTGGTGGATGTGTTAACAGAACGGTTTGGAAACGAACAGTTGGCTATCTTCGCTTCGCACATCTGGAAGCCATTCTAGCTCTGCCAATAGCAAGCCATGATACCGGACAACTTCAGACGATAAACGATGAGTGTGAACGTCATATTCGAAGCCTTATTGCCCTCGGACTTGGGGAGAACATGTTTGGACAAGTATTTACTCCCATAATACTTTCAAAACTGCCAACCTACGTAAAGATGGAGCCTCATCGACGTAACGGAGCTGATATTTGGACACTCCATAAACTGCGTGAACTGTTGAAGGAAGAAATTCGAGTTCGGGATATGACTAGCCGTACTTTCAACCAATCCGCGCCCACGAAGCAAGACAGTATGTCTAGCAATGGAGGAAAATCATCGGGTGGACGACGTCAATCAACTTTCGGCAGATCAAAGCCAAGGACTCCACTTGGTACCTCGGCATCATTCCTGGCCAACAACTCTGAAGGATTCGGCAAATCTATCAAAGGTTCCACTGACAGAAAGCCTTGGTGCCGTTTCCGTGGTGCAGATCACTTCACCGATCAGTGTCAGAGATACTCTGATTTGAAAGCACGAAAGGCGCAAATTGCAGGTTGTTGTTTTTCATGTCTCAGCAATAGTCATTTAGTTAAAGACTGTCCAAATACTAGGGCATGCGCTTATTGTAAACGGACATCGCATCATAGAAGCTTGTGTCCGACAAAGTTCGGTTCGAAGACTCTACATGGAAATAACTCTACATTGTCATTGGATCATAAACCAGTTGAAGTTTCATCGTCCTCCGCTGTCAATACCAAGATGCTGTCACTCGGGGAAACAGTAATTCTCCAGACGGCTGTAGCGGTAATTAAAGGTACCGACGACACAAAGATGACAAACGCTCGCATGCTTTTTGATACCGGTAGTTCTCGGACATTTATTACGACCGCGGTTGCAGAAAACATAGCGGCAAGACCAAAAGGCGCTGAAATAATCAGTACAGCAGGTTTTGCAGATACAAAACGGAAAACAAAACAATATAAAATAGTTGAGTTCGATGTTCTGTTGCCTAATGGGACTTCGAAGACATTGTCAGCAAATGTTATCCCGGAGATCACGTGTCCAATTCAACGACATCCATTGGATTTACAAAAGCACCCGGTAGTGAAGCAACTAATGTTGGCAGAGCCCATAATCAGTTCACCAGAGACCGTAAATATAGACATACTAATTGGAGGTCATTATTACTATGAATTCATTGGGTTTGAGCGAATTCATTGTTCTGACGGTCTTGTTTTTCTGTCTTCACCGTTCGGTTTTATTGCAACGGGAAGAATAGTTTCGGATGTCAGCGGACCAGAAAACGTTTCGTCATTATTCTGTCTACATAGAAACGAGGTGGTTGATTCAACTATTAATCTTGAAAAATTTTGGTCATTGGAGGATGTCGGTGTAAAACCGCCAACGGCAATGACTCATGATAACGCTGCTCTTGATCATTTCAAAAGAACAGTCAAGTTTGAAGATGGGAGATATCATATCTCATGGCCATACAAAATAGATGCTCCAATGCCCGCACATAATCGCGCTCTTGCTCGTAGACGTCTTCTTTCGTTGATTAGACGGATCAGCGACGAAGTTTTCGAGTCATATGACAAAACTATTCAGGATCAACTCACTTCCTGCATCATTGAACACGTTCAGTCCGGAAAGTCAGATGGACCTGTACACTATATGGTGCATCACTGTGTAATTACACCTGGGAAATCGACAACTAAACTACGAGTTGTCTATGACGCATCGGCAAAGACGCGTAGGTCGGACCACAGTCTGAATGACTGTCTTCATCGAGGTCCGGTCCTTTTGGAAGATCTTTGCGGCTTACTTCTTCGATTTCGAATGAACCCTGTTGCTATCGTAAGCGACATTGAAAAAGCCTTTCTGCAGGTTGGCTTGTTACCAGACTCTCGGGACGTCACAAGATTTTTATGGGTCAAAGAACGGTCAAAGCCCCTTAAAGATCGCAACATTGTAGAATATCGCTTCACTCGTGTACCCTGTGGTATAATCTCCAGCCCATTTGAACTCGCAGCTGTCATGAAGCACCACCTTGAAATGTCGACGCTTCCAGTTGCAACGCAGATACTCGGCAACATCTACGTTGACAATGTGATCGTGAGCATGCCAACTACGGAAGATGGTAAACTATTTTATCTGTTTGCGAAACAGATATTCGCTAGTGCTTCAATGAATCTTCGGGAGTGGTTCAGTAATGACCAGGACTTGAAGGCATGTATTCAAGAAGAGGACCGCGGTAAAACGGTAACAACGAAAGTGTTGGGACTAGAATGGAATACAGTCACTGATGAAATGTCATGCTCCGACATTCACCTAAATTCTAATTCAATCAATACGAAACGATTGATGCTGAAGTACCTAGCTAAGGTATTTGATCCTTGCGGCTGGTTTTCAGCCGTCACGATAATGAGCAAAATAGTAATCCAGACGCTATGGAAGCAACAATACGGATGGGACGACAAACTTCCGGAAGAAATAGTCAAGCCGTGGAACACATGCTGGGATAGTCTTCAGCAGATTTCTTCTCATAGCATCCCTCGGTGTCTTGCCTTTTTGGGCAACGGCGTCGATGTAACATATCAACTCCATTGCTTCGGGGATGCCTCGGCCAAAGCATATTCAGCTGTCACATACTTGGTAACGGCTGGTTCCAAAGGGAAGTCTCCTCAACTGATTTTTGCGAAATCTCGCGTCGCTTTCGTCAAAACGTTACCTATACCTCGACTGGAATTAATGGCTGCACTGATAGGAACGCGACTTCTTGCCTTCGTTATGAGGGAGTTACGAATAAACATCGGGAAGAAAATTTTATGGTCTGACTCCCAATGCGTGCTGCACTAGATTCACAACGATTCAATATCAACGCCGTTTATAAAAAATCGAATAAGAGATATACGGAGCGGTTCGGATATTGAATTTCGTTACGTCCCAACAAACGACAATCCGGCTGATCTGTCATCTCGTGGTTGTTCCACCGGGGCTTTAATCGGTAATAGCTTGTGGTGGAACGGCCCACCCTCGCTAGTTCGTAACGAGTCTTCATGGCCCATCAACATTGAGGTTTCGAACTTGACAGAAAGGGATGCTGACAGGTGTACCAGCATTGAGAAGACAACTCAATCTACTCTAGTGATTCCGACGCATGAAGCGGATCTAATCGACTTCGTGAGATTCTCTAAGTTGGGTCGATTACGCAGAATAGTTGCTTGGATAATGCGGTTTGTTGGTAATGCAAGAAATGTTCGGGAACAACGACAGATTGGAGTCAATAGCAGAACTGACAATAGCCAAGATATGGTTGGATAAGTACGTTTAAATACAGTGTTTCGGCGACATTTTACGACGATTCACCGTCGGCGTCGGTGAGGACAGAGAGGTCGTCGGCGGGAGCAATAACAAAGTCAAACAGTTAAATCTATTTGTCGATGAACATGGTTTATTACGGCGTGGCGGCAGACTTGGCTGCGCAGACGTCACTGAAGAAGCTAAATTCCCAATTCTTCTTTCAAAACATCACTTGTATACTGATTTGATCATCCAAACATGTCACGAGCTTTTATTACATTCGGGTGTATGTCACACACTTGCCCAAGTTCGGCAACATTATTGGATCATTCACGGTCGGACACAGGTTAAACGGGTGCTTCGCATGTGCCGCGCTTGTAAACGGAGATATGGCGGCACATTTAGGATACCTCCATCACCAGATATGCCACCGTTTCGTGTAACTATGCGACGTCCCTTTTCTGCGGTCGGTATTGACTATATGGGTCCGCTCCATACTGCACCAAACCGAGCAGAAACTCAACGCTCAAAAGTTTGGGTTTGTTTGTTCACCTGTGCTGTTGTGAGAGATGTTCATCTAGAAGTCGTGCAACAACTTTCGACTGAACAGTTTCTCATGTGTTTTCGGCGATTCTGCGCAATACATGGTAGACCTGAGCTCGTTGTCTCAGATAGCGCGAAACAATTCACAAGTGCTAATCGTTTTTGATCAGATTTGGCGTGGGGTTACCACCGATGCTTCAGTCCACCAACACTTTTCTAGTCAAGGAATTCGTTGGAAATTCATAACGGAGTTCGCGCCTTGGATGGGCGGATTCTACGAAAGGCTCGTTAGGGTTGTGAAGAAGTCGCTCAAGACTACTCTTGATGCCCGGTGTGTTTCCCTGGTCGAACTTCAAACCGTCATTTCGGAGGTAACTGCGATTGTAAACTCGCGTCCATTAGTGTACCCAGAAACAGAACTCGATGAGCCACCTTTAACACCAGCTCACTTCATCAACGGACCCAAGGTTGGGTTACCCGCTTTCAAGTTAGTTGGTGACGAATACAAACTGACCACATCGGGGTCGGACGAACCTATTCAATTGTGAAAACGGACGCAGGTAATTCTTGACAGATTCTGGGCCAATTGGCGCAGCCAGTACCTGTTAAGCTTAAGATTGGCTCCCGGGGGTTTCAAACAACGAAATTGTAGCAATGTGTCACCGAAAATTGGATCCATTGTCCTCATCAAAGACAATTTGCCGCGAAATCAATGGAAAATCGGACAAATAGTGCAGCTACACACCGGAAATGATGGACAAAGACGTTCGGCGATCGTTCAATTAGCAAATAAACGGACGCTATCGCGTCCTATTCGATTATTCTACCCTTTAGAGATTACATCGGTTACTTCGGCGGAGATAAAAACCAAACATAAGCCAGATCCTGGGCTAGCAAATACCAAAGCGCAGAGGGCTGCATCTCGTAAAGCAGCTCAGCAATTGCGAAAGACGTTGGAAGATTGGCGTAGCGACGCATCTTCTCACTGTGATTAATCATTTTCACAAAACTGGCTGGGTTATTCCCAGCTCCTCCTCTCTGGAACTTGTTACGGCCCTTCAATGTCTCTTCAATATAGAAGCAGTAGTTCTGCTTTCAGCAAAATGAAATTGACGATTTTACCTGGTGTTTGCTTTTCGGTACAAGTAACACTCATTCAAGCCACATAAAATTTTCAGGGGCGTATTTTCACCCCTCATCTTCCCGCAAACGTAGCTGTCATGGTCTCGGATGCCTTTACACCTGTGCATAGCCAATTTGGGCATATCAAGCCAAATCGAAATAAAATAGGGAGGGTAGTTCCCTTCTCTTCATCCTTTGTTCCGTGTAATCACAATAACCAGTGTATATGGTTGTACTGTATTTGTTTAAGCTGGTCAATATCAATGGCAATTGTCGTCACTCCACATCATCGGTTGTCGTGTCTGTTTGCGCACAATCCACCGTTGTATTTTGACGGTCTTCCAATGTCTTCAATCGAAATGATCCGCTGGTATGCTATACTTTGTCAATCGCAACAACATTATGTCGCCAGCAGATTACGCGTCAATTGTCAGCTGGGACAATATCCAGGAGAAATTAAGGAATGTGTTATGAAAAACGGCCGAGCGATTCATGTCGAATGGTTGGTCCGATCTCGTCAAATTTTCATGGACATCATACAACAACAGTTACAACAGCCCTCAAGCGGATTTTTGAAAGCGTTTGCCGACATCGTTGATCCAGCTGAAAACCCATTGGAATTGGAATTTTTACTGTCAATATCCAGCAACGAACATATCTGGTCCACAGGGTTCCGTCAAGCTCAATTGCCAGCCGCTAGTTATCCTGAAGCCAATGCCTTTGGGGAGTGCCTTCAGGACTCGGTTATACGTTATTTGGGCGATAGTTATCACCCAATCATTGGTCTTCCACAAGGCTATATAAATGACAATCTTTCTTGCAACCCGAAATATTCCAAGTCAATACTGCTGCTAGCAGACAGTCAAGCACGTTACGTCCAACGCATTGTGCGCGGTTGGAAGATATCAATCTCGGGTGGCCGGTTTAGTGACTTCGTCGATGCAGTTGCCCAATTCAGGATTCAACCGCGAAATTTCAACGTCATTATCGTGTGTTGCGGGATAAACGATGCTCAACAAGACGCTCGTTCTCGACGCAGTTCGTGAAGACGGTTGCAGCAGTTTCTCGAGCAACAAACACAACATGCTCCAGCCCCTCGGGTAATTGTAAGCCTTCCTGTACCGCACCCTGATGTTCCTGTAGTTCGGCCTTTTTCAAACTGGGTGCAGGAGCAGTTGGTTAATACTCCGGGTATTCGATGTATCAATTGGGCCTCAATTGCAGACAATCCCTTTGTCGACATCCGTTGGCGACAGAATCTTAGTAAATTTTATACGGACCACTTCCACCTCAATCATTCTGGTTTTCGAAGTCTTGTAAACAAATGGGGAGAGATGGAGTCAGTGGTCAAATACATCGAATTTTCACTCTCTGGACAACGTTCAACACTATTTCGAAATTCATCGGGATACTTGGTTCGGCGTCCGATCAAGCGAACCTGGATTGGAAGAAACATATAAAATGTTTACGTGCGTAATTCGCACGTCGTCCTTGCGGTTCTCGTAATCATCGATAACTTCACTGTTAGTTTGTTTTTTCCGATATATTGACGTATTGTGTGTGATATTCACATACCTTCCTACCAATGATGAACTTTCACGGGTGTCATTCGCCCGTCACAGTATGTTGTCACGAGGCAATGAATGCTATCTACGGCGAAGACGATGGAACTCATCGGGGTTACTTATCGATCGTTTATCGTAATGCATTGTATATGTGGGTAATGACTGAAGTGTGACCAAATTTACTAAATTTGCGTATGTGATTCATACGTCGACGTATGTGGTCGAGACTACATGGTTGGCTGGAGTGTTAACAATATTAGAAGATGTTGATGTACAGCGTTGTGGAAAAGCGTGACTGATACTCTTTAGCTAAAAATATGTAGATGAGGAGTGCATATGAGTCTGAATCATGATTAACACAGAAACAATAGCTAAAGAGGAATGAAGAGAGAGTAGCGCGTTAATTACTACTTTTCAATTTTATTATTGTTTCCGTTTTCTTCTCAAAGGAAAATTATCGGTACAGTGATTTAAACTGGGGTGTTTAGTGTTGTTGTTCGGATGCAGCGCTACCACTAAGGAAATACGGATTATCGGCATTTAGAATAAATTTCCTTACACTAATTTAGTATGTTTTATGGTGTTTGGTACTCGGACAGATATGGTGATGATTCCTAGGCGACGGTTACCAATGCCTACAACTTGGAACTACATTTGAATATTTCCATCTTTGAGTACAGGAACTAGTGGGGTCATAACTACATTTGGTATTACCTAGCGGTAAACACCTATATAACTCAAGCGGCTACGAAGCTAGAGAATGCACTTTTCGTGCATTTTGAGTTTCATGGGCCCATTCAAAAACCAATTTTGACTTAACTCTGCAGCGCAAATACTGACAATAGCAGCAACACTATGTGCACCTGTATAGAGGATAAATTGCTGTACAAAGTGAACCAATTTTACCGATACAGCTCGAATCATTGCAAGAGATGTTGTTTTCATGTATTTTGAGTGTCATGGGCTTATTCAAAAAAGGATTTTGATTCAAATCTGCGGCGTAAATAATGATAATAGCAACCCTAGCGTCCCTAGTCAGGTTGTGGCCCCCTTAACGATTTTCGGAAATTACTGTTGATATCAACATGAGAGAGATTTAACAAACAGTAACAAGTTATATCGTGGGACTCCGTGATTGCCCTCATCACCAAATCCAGCGTACGATGCCTCCCCATCGCTAAAATGCTCCGTACACCATTGATTAGCAGCACAATAGGTGCACCAGTATAGAGTATAAATTGCTGTACAAAATTAACCCTCGTATACTTTATTTCGGTCAAACCTCCTTATATTTGCATCATACATTTCCCTTCCTGAGGAAAGTCGGTATTAATTTTACAGTCATTACTTAGTTCAAACAATGCTCCAAGCTAAATATAATGGGACCATGTAGCGCCGTTTTGCCATACAGATTGTTTTAAGACCCACATGTCGTGCGGATTTTATAGTCGTCTTTCACGATTCAAACCTATTACGGCGATTCCTTTTAAAATAATTAGACTATAGTACATTTTGAGAGTTAAATCAATATCGTGGCCGCGTCGCTTTAGTTGTCTGCGTGTGGTACTAAAAAAGTAATTGGTTTCGTTGTAGGTCCATTAAATGATAATCCTACTTACTAACCTAAAACGTCAAAATACGAGAAGCAGACATATAAAAACCTACTCAAATTATTAACTGTCGAGTCAAAAAACGGGAATAAAAAATCAAAATTATACTCAAGAGACTCTCACAACTGATAGTCAATGGCCATATTGCAAATTGCAATAATGTACCTATTTTATATTATTTTACTGTTTATATTTTGATAAAGTAATTTTTGTTTACAAGAAAAGGTTAGTAAAACTGTTTTTTAAATTAAGAAGTCACTGTCATTGTGCTGCTGTGTACGAAGAACGAAGCACTTGCCTAGTGTCACACGTTGATCGTGTAAAACTGTTTGATACACGATCAGCGGTGGAGCCAGGAATTTGTCACCATGACTGCTCTTTTTCGTAACTGTACGTGTCCTATGCAACGACGTTTAGCGCAGCCTTTGGAAGATTTGATAGACCGCTAGCAATCTGTGACTTAGGAAAGGGCGGGAACCCCATCCCCCACCCGCATCGCCTTTAAATCCATTTTTGTGTATGATATCATGCTATGTAACTTTGTCAACAGTACACGAAAGGCGATATATAACTCTTTCGAATTCTTTCACAAATGAAAGGTTATTCTAATCACTTTGAGTGGCACCGGGTACGTAGCTGGTACCCCTGGTTCTTTCGCTGTCATAAAATTTCGGGCTTCCTTGTTTAGTTTACATTGGTAAATATTTATCTTTAGCCCGGTGGAGCAGTTGTTCATACAAAAATGAACAATATACTCTTGCAAACTTCTATTCCGAGGCTAAATGATAAATGGCGTAAAAATCAGTTCTCTGTTAATCTTCTGTTATACGTCATGCGCTCAAGTATATAATTGCTGGAACAAAACTACATAAAACGCAAAAAAGGTGCTGACGTAGGTTGAACCCCTGACCTGGGGATTGGTATGGTTGGACAGCGCGCTAGCCCACTGCGCCTGTTTGTCCCTGGGTCTTTTGAGTGACATGCAATTTTGAATTAAAATTTTCGATACAACACAGAGATGAAATTTGAAATAAATACCTCGAGTCTCTGCTCCGTTATCGCCGTAGTTTATTGCTTAAAATGTTTCAACTTTGTATAATTGCGATCGGCCAAACATTCAAAGAAACGTGTGAGTTAATAGCTGTTATTTCCTAGGGTATATAATTTGAATGGCAATTATATTCTATGCTAAATTACAAGCCAACATGGAAAGTTCAGAACTCTAATACTTTCTCCAGAACCATGTGCGTGCATCAAATCTCTATCTATTGTAATGGACAAAATATTCAAAGGCTTACTAAATCCGGTTGATTTGGGCTATAACAGACACCCGTGAGTATAAAGGCAAGGACTTACCCCACCCTTTCTATTCTTAAACTTAATGTGATTTGTTTTTGTCACAGCCGTAAGGCTGTGAGATTGTTTTCAGATTTTGTTTGACTGCACATGCTACCTCTTTTGCAATATGCTTAACCACTTAGTACGAACAAAGAGGTAATTATTATTCTAAATATATATGATTATGATGAGCTCTAACTTTTATTCACGGACGTTATCGTCGAATCACCCGTCAAAAGCGCGACCAACCTTCGATGCGTGACTGGTTGTAAATCCCATTGCCCGATTTGACGCTGTTAAATTATCAGCCGAATGAAGGATATGAAGATTGGTATATGAAATATAATATTACTGTTTCCTCATTATAAAATATATACATACGGAGTTGCAATGTTGTGTAAAATATCGGCTGCTGAGGATGCTCAGAACATTTTAAAGAGTGCAACGCAATGTGAAAGCAATATTTTCCATGCCAGTTAATTTGGCAGAAAAGGTTAAACATGGCTAACCCCATTCATAAGAAAACCATTAGTTAATGTCTATATCTAAAAGTTTTACTTTAAGGAAAGTATTAATACACAAATTTTTTCTAAAAATTAGCAATTCCTTCCACCCTAGGGTTTGTTATTTCTGGGTAAAATAACACCTCCCTTTAATGAGACGTTTGTTTGCTGAAGATTCACTAGATTACCACTCTAAAATTAATCAAGTGTAGATCAACAATAATATACGAACAGAACATGAAATTATTTAAGATTAGCGGGATGGCCGGATGGTTAACTTGTGGTTTGATAATCACTTGAGAGGGAGCCGTATAAGTTACATTTTTTTAAATCTGGGCAAAAACTACTGTTGTCAACTTCGTTTCATGCGCAGCTTAGGGGTTAAGTCACTCTTGCTTCACCCCAAAGTTCAGTGTTTGAAACCGACAATTAGCAAGGTTTTGAATCAGTTAGCTTATTTTAAACCTATATTAATGTGTAAACAAAGAAGTTCTGTTACACCTGTCACAAAAGAAAACAGCGTTCGAACAATGTTCGTTTTTTTACATTTTGAATTATTTACATCTCTTGTTCTGTATATATCATATACTGCAATAGCCGTATCTCTACGTCTGACTAAAGTGTCAGGTTGGGATCACGGTCTGACTTAAATTTTTTCAACTGTTTTTTAGATTGTGCCTCATATAGCGTAATTTGACCCGCGGAGTCGATTATGGAGTGAGCAATTGTCAATTCGAAGTTCCCATAAGGAGTTATGTGATCACGGTGCCACAGAAGGGAACCACTCCCAATATGAGGTCAGGGGTCCAAAAATCGAATAAATGAAGTTCGTTTTACATAACGTACTTTGAACCGCTGAGTCGACTGAGGTGTTAACTTTTAGTCCGGGGTTCCGGCAACGATACTGTACCCTCGGAACACCACTCCCAATACGAGCTTCAGCAGTCCAAAAATTGGAAAATTGACTTGATCTAATTTGACCCGAAAAGTGGATTAAAGTGACTAATTTTCCTCGCCGAGGTTCAGGTAAATAGCTATGACGGCCATGCTACCCTCGAAACTGCACCATTTCTATATAAGCCGGAGGGGTTAATAAATAAAAAAGTTAGTCATATAAGGTAATTTGACCCGCTCAGTCGATTGAAGTGGTTAATTTTCAGTTCCAAGGTTCCGCTAACACTGACCCGGTGGGTGTATTGAATATTATGAAATGAAGTTTTTTTACGATTATATAAATACACAGACGGTTAGGGCTGTTTATATTGTGGTTTTATACAGACGTGTCATTTTTTATTCAAAACCGGGGCCACCGGCTCAGTAATCACCCTGGTTGAGTATATTTCCCATTAAATATTTGTTTGTTTGATCTAAGATCCGAACCAACGGGATTTTGTTGTCGCTTACAACACTACAGTCATTTTTCCGTTACACAAGAATATTTTCATACTTTCTATTTGGCATCCACAAATGAAACGGTCAACATAAGGTTGACTATGCTAGGCTTAGTTGTCATTTGTTGGACAATTTATTGTTCCATCAAAAAATTTCACTGAACTTCACCGCTTGTACGATATATACAGAGAAATAAGTGCATCCTTAGTAGTGTTTGCTACTCTACGTGGAAGATAGCGCTATGCTACGCTGTATATACGCCAAGCTGCATATATATAGTCCTCCAGCTTCAAGCAACTTCCCTACCTGTATTCTAGATAAGTGCTTAATCGTGTTAAACGGAACATACACTCATTCGATGAAATGTGATTTATTTGCACTGTCAGTCTTGATTTTACTTTAGCCAAGTGTCACCTACACTCTCAGCTACAAATATATATTATTATTTGTGTATCATAATCATTATGAATTATTTATGGTAAACAGCATGTTGCGTGCGTAGTCGTGACATATACGAAATTAATCTCTGTCACCGAGCACTAGTACTGCGATATGAGTTACGCAGCATATCTAGTTGGCTTATACGCTTGTGCATTCACTCGTACGTTGAGATAAAAGACAATTATCGCGTAACACCGGTTAGAAACTATGAAACCGGACTAGTTGTATATTTATATTCATAAATGGGTTCCTAAGTTCAATACAGTTTCTAAACGGTGAATAAATCGAATTAAAAATTCAGGCTCAGGCCGCTAATACGTTATGATGTGTATAATATGTATATAATTGTTTAATCCGATGCTTCACTACGGCATTGACAATCCACCTTAAATAACCCCCGCTATCGCAGATTGGGTATTAAAAGCATATGGTATCTCAGTCTATGTTGTATCTACAACAATAAACTAGCTTACTAAAAGCTATGTGTAGTATGCATTTATATACATTAAAACAATACTATTTATATAAATGCTTAATACGATGCCTCACTACGCCATTGACAATCCATTTTAAATAAGCCCTGTCGCAGATTTGGTAATAAAAGCACTTGCTATCTCAATCTCTGTTGTATCTACAATAAACTAGCTTTCTAATGCTGTGTGAAGTATCCATTTATATATATTAAAACAATGCAAAAATGCTAAATTAACTACAACAAATTAATATATAAAACAGAAGAGGGTGCGTAGATTTTTGTTTCCTGGTATCACAAATCCAGGTGTATAATTACAGTATCGTTAGCTATTACTACTGATTATCACTACATCTTACCGTGCATATATAAAAGCTATAAAATGAATTCACAACGATTACCGTTAATGGACACCGAATCTCGTCAACGCGCGCCAATTCCATAATCTCAGCAACCGCCAAAAATACTATCAAAAATCAACTCAACGCGGCCAGCCAAATGATAATCCAGGTTAAAATTCAAACCAAACGTGATTAACGTCTCAGCGCACCGAGTGCGAGCATGGTGATATGTGATTCAAATGCACTTTATGTACAGCTAGGATACATTACATATGCAATGGTATCCCTAAAGAAATTATACCGGCACTACGGACAAATGACTTTGAGTGTGCAGAATGCCAACAAATGGCTCTATCGAAAGGATCAGCAAACTTGACACAGACGGTTACAGACGATACTAACTCCCCCTTAGACGCAGTTGAAGAAAACTTAGTGTGCTCAAGCACTGACTCAATCAGCACAATCCACTGCGAATACGCCACGTACAACTTACGTCAATATTGAGGACAAAACTCATTACAATGTCATGCTCACCTGATTCTGACGAAATTTGTAAGCGCTTGAATCCATCGGCGACCGTGCAAAAATTATTAAAACTGGGATTTCTTGATGCAATGAACACGGCAAAACGGTATAAAAAAGTCTCAAACACGTCCACGTCTGGTAAAAGTTCGACTACGTGGTTCCACTTTCGCTCGCTCCGTTATGCAACAGGCGCCGAAGTTGCAGTATATGTGCAATAAACGAGGATATTTATATTTCACGCTCAATGTCGCTTGAGGATCGTATGAAACTTGCAGCTTTACTTGAGAAAACAGGCCAGTTAAACTCAGAAGCAGACTGTGCAAATGGCAATGATAATACCAAGTATTACACTGTCTTCAGTAAAAACCTCTTGTGTCTGAAAACTGTAACCGAGATGCTACGTGTCGCCTTGTTAGTAGAAAACGAAATGATACTGACTACAAATTCATAAGCATCCAAGGCAAGGCGCTCGGTACAATTAAGCTAATAAGGGCAATCGTCACGCTTAAAACTTCTGCTAAGAAACAGGGTTCATCCATTTTATCTCCTTTAATACTTGCAATGTCTGTAATATAACACCAAATATTCCAGCACTTTTAGCTTTAAGGTTAGCGATATATAGTTTCATGACTTTATTCCCTGCCTTATTCTTAAGTTACTAAAATATATTCTAATTAGAGTTGATAGGGTAACTGCACGCGGCCGTGGAATGGCACTCATAGTTCATATTACGCTCACAGAATTGTAAAATTCACAATATATCTGAAAGATTTGTATCGCTAGAAGTTGTGTTTGTGGAACTTGCTTTAACCAATATGGTACGTTTTGTGTGTTTTCCGTTCAGCTAACGATTCAACTGATTATAATTGTCTTCTTTACGACTTTATGCGTTTTATATGCAATATCGCTTGACCCTTCTTTACTGTTGGTGGTTTTAATTTACCTGACGTGGACTGGATTACCCTTTCATTGGTTGGGATATGCTGCTTAATAGGGTCTTTACTTTAAATGATAAATGAAAACTATTTTGCGGTATTCTTGTATTTGCTTGTGGTCGTTTTTTGTTCAAAAATTATGTCTCACACCAGTAGAAATTCTAAAATATTTACAATATAAAAGCCGTCTTATCAGAAAAAATGCTAGAATATATATGGAGAGCTGCAAGTACTTATAACTGCTATGAGACACACAAGGCTTTAAGTTTCAAATAGTCCAAATTACTGCGAATTCTCTTAAAAGCCGAGAAACGACTCTTCTTATAAGTGGCGGTAGCGCCAAAATATGTAAATATATTTAAATATATAAGCAATCGTTATTATGGCAAAAAGCGTATCGTTTCACAAAAAAAATTCAATGGCCGCAAAGGTAGTACCTACTGTGACCTCAGTAATGTTTTTGCAGAGTGTTTCTCATGGGTTTTTCTAAATGACAACGGAGAAAATTATTATAGTAATTACATATCTATCACTGAAAGCCTGGCGTGGATTGGTTTCACTGCAGGAGTCATGCATGAACACCTCGGAAACTAAAGCGGAAGAATAACTGTTCTAATGACGGTTTTTCACAATATTTCTTGTGTAATTTGCGTAACTGTTTACGTTTTCCTCTTTGTCATATATTTGAACAATCATTATTAACTGGAGTATTGCCTGAAACTTAGCTTTGTGCTATCATCATAGGTGTCTGAAAAAAGCCGATTCTTTTGATGCATTTAATTACCCACCTATTACGCTTATATCCAATTGCTATATATAAATTAATGGAAGTTATTAAAAATTCTCTGTGATATTTTGCTAAAAAAATGATATTTCAAAAATCAACACGGTTTTATTGCTAAACTCTCTACTTGTACTCTTAGAATCAACAATCTGCGATTGGTCAAAATGCATTAATTTTAGCCACAGTAGGCATTGCCTACATAGACTTAGTGAAAACATTCGACACCGTTTTACACCAAAATCTTGTAAATTGTCAAAAATGCGAAATATGTACCTAACGGGACGGAATATTTTGTTGCTCGATGTCCTTCCAAATGACGGTTAACAACGGCTTTTCAACTAAACACATATTTCGCTCAGGTGTTCCATAAGGCTGTATCCTTGGTACTACATTGTTCTTGTTATATGTAAATGACTAGATTATTATTAGATTTTGATTGTGTAAATTGTAAATTATTTGTAAATACTATATAGCTATTATATTAACGTATACACCTAGAAACGAGTGGCAAATCTGAGATGCGGAGGGCACTAATCTTGATCGGAAAATGGTCTGAAACAAGGCAACTGAAAATATCTGCAACAAATTGACAGATTTACACCTCGGGTACGAAAATCCACTAAATGAGTACAACCTATCCGGCTCTACCATAAAGTTGTATCTAAAGTAAATGATCTAGATGTAACACTGTCTATCGGGCTGAAAGTCAAGAAACATTTTCTAAACACAGCATGTAGTGCCTACCTTGCTGCTAATATGATACTAAAATGTTTCTATACATGTTATATTATATAAAACTGTCATTTGTGCCTATAAATACAGTTTGCGGTACTGGAATGTGCTTCAGCTGTATGGTCTCCTATATCTATGCAATATTAATATCATTAAAATGTGCAACGCTACTATACTATAAACGTATTTTCTCGTTGCACCTTTTAGACACCAACTAGACTTAGATGCTACATATTCTAGTTCTAAAATTTTTAGGTTCAAGTGTTTAAAAATGATCTTACTATTATTTTAAATGTCTCCTTAAATAAGTTGAAACGCGTCCTAACATGCCTGAATTGGGTCTTTTCGGTTGGTCTCCTATCTCGAATTTGATCAATTTTGTTGATACAGCGGTAATTTTAGCGCCATTCGACTCACCTCGACGAGCTAGTTCAGAAAATATCCATATCTGCTGGTTCAGAAAATATCCATATGTGCTATTTTAAGTCAAAATTTTCTTTCGATGCTTTTCGGTTGCCAATGGTCCCCAAAAATTTTGAAAAAATATCTTCTGTATAAATGCATAGTTTTACTATTAGAACCGCATTGACGAGTTGAGTCGAATAGTGGTTTACAATCGGCTCATGGTTTAAGGAGTTATTTCCGTTTATGCGATATCCTAAGCCTAAGCCTAAGTCGCTAACTTGTGAATCGTATTTTCCCAATCTTCGACTCAATTCATCAATGCGGTTCGAATCATGTATAAAATTATGCTTTTATCGAAAGAAATTTTTCGAAACTTTTGGGTACCACTAGGAATCGAAAAAAAATTTTCATAAAAAATGACCTTCGACCTGAGCCGAATTGTGCTAAAATTATAAAAAGCTATCTATCATAAAAAACGACCAAATTCGGGCTGGAGGCTAACCGAAAAGACCCCTGATTATTTAACGCACCGATAAGGACTCGCGGTAATTCTTTGAAACTTTGATTGAAGGCAGCTACTAAACATACTAGGAAACATACCAAAAGTGACTCATTTGTCTCACGACTAATAATGCCTGGAATTTTCGCTCCCTAACAGTCCACAACAAACCTCTGATTTTTAGCCTGTAATTCCAAAGCTTTCAAAATACTTCTGAACCATGTTGACCTTAATAGGTATCTGCGGTGCAGCAGAAACCTTTCAATTGGTGTTAACGGCTGTATAGCCCTCTTCGTGTTTTATCACATTAATACTTGACATTCATTTTGATTTATAGATGCTTATCAAACTTCAGGTAAAGTGAGATTAAAGTATTTCTTTTGGGGTGATGTGTCTGGTTGGTTGTGGTGCTTCACTTTACCAATAGTAGAATTGTCTGAAATTTAGCGTCTCCTTTGTTTGTCTGGAACTTTGAGTTTTGATTTACATTTTACTTCTATGTTCTACACTTTTTGATCATAACTTAAAACATTGTAGAAATTTGAAAACAGACTTAAAATTTTGTTTTACTTTTGCTCATTTTGATTTATAAATTTATACTATTTCAAAGGACATTTCCACCTGATAGCCCTTTTACTCGTTTTGGTTTATAAATTTATACTATTTCAAAGGACATTTCCAACTGATAGCCCTTTTACTCGTTTTGGTTTATAAATTTATACTATTTCAAAGGACAATTCCAACTGATAGCCCTTTTACTCATTTTGATTTATAAATTTATACTATTTCAAAGGACATTTCCAACTGATAGCCCTTTTACTCATTTTGATTTATAGATTTATACTATTTCAAAGGACATTTCCAACGGATAGCCCTTTTACTCGTTTTGGTTTATAAATTTATACTATTTCAAAGGACATTTCCAACTGATAACCCTTTTACTCGTTTTGGATTATAAATTTATACTATTTCAAAGGACAATTCCAACTGATAGCCCTTTTACTCATTTTGATTTATAAATTTATACTATTTCAAAGGACATTTCCAACTGATAGCCCTTTTACTCATTTTGATTTATAAATTTATACTATTTCAAAGGACATTTCCAACTGATAGCCCTTTTACTCATTTTGATTTATAAATTTATACTATTTCAAAGGACATTTCCAACTGATAGCCCTTTTACTCATTTTGGTTTATAAATTTATACTATTTCAAAGGACATTTCCAACGATAGCCCTTTTACTCATTTTGATTTATAAATTTATACTATTTCAAAGGACATTTCCAACTGATAGCCCTTTTACTCGTTTTGGTTTATAAATTTATACTATTTCAAAGGACAATTCCAACTGATAGCCCTTTTACTCATTTTGATTTATAAATTTATACTATTTCAAAGGACATTTCCAACTGATAGCCCTTTTACTCATTTTGATTTATAAATTTATACTATTTCAAAGGACATTTCCAACTGATAGCCCTTTTACTCGTTTTGGTTTATAAATTTATACTATTTCAAAGGACATTTCCAACTGATAGCCCTTTTACTCGTTTTGGTTTATAAATTTATACTATTTCAAAGGACAATTCCAACTGATAGCCCTTTTACTCATTTTGATTTATAAATTTATACTATTTCAAAGAACATTTCCAACTGATAGCCCTTTTACTCATTTTGATTTATAAATTTATACTATTTCAAAGGACATTTCCAACTCATAGCCCTTTTACTCATTTTGATTTATAAATTTATACTATTTCAAAGGACATTTCCAACGGATAGCCCTTTTACTCGTTTTGGTTTATAAATTTATACTATTTCAAAGGACATTTCCAACTGATAACCCTTTTACTCGTTTTGGATTATAAATTTATACTATTTCAAAGGACAATTCCAACTGATAGCCCTTTTACTCATTTTGATTTATAAATTTATACTATTTCAAAGGACATTTCCAACTGATAGCCCTTTTACTCATTTTGATTTATAAATTTATACTATTTCAAAGGACATTTCCAACTGATAGCCCTTTTACTCATTTTGATTTATAAATTTATACTATTTCAAAGGACATTTCCAACTGATAGCCCTTTTACTCATTTTGGTTTATAAATTTATACTATTTCAAAGGACATTTCCAACGATAGCCCTTTTACTCATTTTGATTTATAAATTTATACTATTTCAAAGGACATTTCCAACTGATAGCCCTTTTACTCGTTTTGGTTTATAAATTTATACTATTTCAAATGACAATTCCAACTGATAGCCCTTTTACTCATTTTGATTTATAAATTTATACTATTTCAAAGGACATTTCCAACTAATAGCCCTTTTACTCATTTTGATTTATAAATTTATACTATTTCAAAGGACATTTCCAACTGATAGCCCTTTTACTCGTTTTGGTTTATAAATTTATACTATTTCAAAGGACATTTCCAACTGATAGCCCTTTTACTCGTTTTGGTTTATAAATTTATACTATTTCAAAGGACAATTCCAACTGATAGCCCTTTTACTCATTTTGGTTTATAAATTTATACTATTTCAAAGGACATTTCCAACTGATAGCTCTTTTACTCATTTTGATTTATAAATTTATACTATTTCAAAGGACATTTCCAACTGATAGCTCTTTTACTCATTTTGATTTATAAATTTATACTATTTCAAAAGACATTTGCAACTGATAGCCTGTAATTATTATTTAAACGATCAAAGTAGCAACCATAATTTCCTCAAATAACGATCAAATGTCAAAAAATTCCTATATCTGTATGTGTCATGCATAACTATCACTGTAATGGTTGACTTTAGAAATTTTTTTATTCTGCGCGAAATTCCTTTAGTTGTTTTTACAGGTTTGGTTTTACGCTGGTCCGCTGCCAAAGTTCTCACACAACGGACAAGAATTAGAAACTGTGTGACTGTGGCCGTATGTTGTTAACGTCTTTTAAGTTATAACTATCACACAATGACTGTTATCAAAAGATATACTAAATCGAAAATTATGCCAATCAAAAATATTGTAAATCCTTTCTTCGAGAACTACAACTTTTCTATCGAACATTTTTTGGTCAAAGCAACCGTTTAAAGACCTACAATTCAAATATAAAAAAATAACTAAGAAAATTTACATTCATCTGTTAAAGTTTTGACTAAATGGGCTTTGCTTGTGGATCATGAACGATGGGGTTATAGGGTTGGTTATTTTATTCATTTCACACGTTTATTGCATTGTTTCTAACTTTAAATTGCGTATGTCGGCATGTCGTATGCCTGTGCCATACTCTATGGGGATTGAAATTGATAAATTTTGGAATTTTTTATAATTAATTGTATGTTAACAGCGGTCTATATTTTTGAAGTTGCTCAATAATAAATAAAGTCAATTACATTTCCATGGCGTACAATACGACAAGCGATATAGCTATTATATATGTAAAGTGAAAAAATTAACATAAAATTCTAAATTTTCTAAAATGTTGCTATTTGTAATTTTCATTAAAAAATTTATGTGGAATTTCTGTCGTTGGAAGAATAAATAAAGAATGCTATAGATGTGAAAAGTTCTGAAGATGATTGCAACTTAGCTGTTAATGTATTTCTAGTACATTACTATTTTTGCAGAGCTTTAAGGACAGCTCAGAAAATTCTGTTAGAATCCTCAGAATTGTCAATGACCGCAGACCAGCTATAGTTGCTTCGATTGCTCTCGTTTGCAGTATTATTCTATGTTTAACGAATGTTAGCGTCTTACAACACTATTTCATTGATTTGTTCACACGGTATATGTTACAAACTCTATAATGATGTATATACTTTTTATTTAACTGAAGATGTATGCTTACAACACTCATACCTTTTAGTCAAAATTTAGAAATTTGGGAACATACTGAACGCTAAAACAGCAGGGCTACACGTAACTTTGGCAAAAACTGTGCTCTCAACCAGAATTTCTAAATAATATGGAGTCTCGGCCACTCATCAATTTTTGGGCCAACAGATTGCATTATATGTATTTTATGTGCTAGCACTACGTGATATTCTTTATACAATTTCCAAACTTCGTATGCTTACAGCTTATTCAAAACTGGTGGTCTGCAATTGCTTCAACAAGTATTGTGCTTTTATCAAATACAAGCCAAGGAACTTTAATGAAGTGCGTTCGTGTCTTGCTGTACGGGATTGTACAAGATAGTAGACTATGTATTGTCGTCGATAACAATTTTTTATATTCTAAAAACATATATATATTAAAATATTATACATTGAAAAAACGAAATTAGGCAAAATACGAATTAAGTGTACTATTTATTAAATTATCCCAAAGTTATCCAAAAAAGATGTGCATCTCTCTCACAAATAGTCTGCGATTTCCTCAAATGAGTATTCACTATTTTCACTTTCCGCTCCGCTATATTTATTATTTATCCCATGTTCTTTTTTGCTCGCCGCATTTCGATGAATAGCTAAATCGTATCAATTTTACAACTATAGATCATTTGGATTGACATCTCACAAAGCTATTTATTAACTAATGACATGCCCGTCAAACCCATTCTGATCCGCTCCGTTTGATACGCTTGGTCTTTGTAATTATAATGGACACTGGTTCGCAGTGGCTGGATAAGTAGCTGACTGTCCTAACTCCTAATGATAAAATGTCATTTAGCACTTAGCTGCTAATAATTGCAAATTGTTAAATACTCAGACATATAATTTCCCATGACATATAAGCACTACCGTGCTAACTGGTGCTTATATGCAAATCTGCGAGGCGGTGATTACGAAATGGTGGCATTGACTGTTTTAATAACGGTTGTAATTAATAGATATTTGGCATTTCTGTATGAACGGTCCTGGAATAAAGTCTTGTCTCAGTGATCTCGTACGGGTTAGTATTGTCTCCATGCTTTTTATAAGCTTTTCCACAAAAAAGTCATTGTTGCGCTTGATATGTAATTTTTTGGTAAAGTAGTAAATTGCTAATGTGTAGTAAACTTTAGCCGTTATTTTTCTAAAAAATCGCAGTGGTTTGTGATCTGTGTAGATGTTTGATTTTGGATTTCATAGAAACACGGTTCTCTATGATGTAACGGCGTTTGTTGATTTTATTAATCCGCGGATGCGATAGTACAGTCTTGCTTGATGTGTAGTTCTCTCTAGAAATATGACCGCTGGGTTTTGAACTTTTCTTAAAATAGTTTTGTGCCGTGATACCTTTCTGTTAAAAGCAAAACAAAACTCAATCTTTTTTCATACGTTTACGGAAACGGCATTTCTCCACAACGAGTTTATTTTGTAGCGATTCCAGTATTAATGTTATATGTAAATTATATCATGCAATAAATAATGAATATCCAATTGAAACTGCACAATTTTATCCATCCGTTAAGCCTCAAAAATGCTATGTCTGATCTGAAGACATTAAATAAAATTGAAGTTTACCTTGGGAAGCATATGATAAGTAAAATGTAACCATAAAATGTGACTGTACGATAATAGAATCAAATGTATATAAGAAAATTGAATCAAAAACACTGTATACTTCGGGCTTTTTACAAATCAATGTCATTAATCCCTGCTCCCTAATGGCTGAATTTTAGTTATATGTAGAAACGTTAAGCCAGACTGCTATGCGGGGAGAAAACCTAATTTCACGGGCAGCCCGATTTCAGGTGGCCCGAACCAAATTCAGAGGATCCTAGCTTTTTATGTTTATGAAATGTCCTATTTCGTGAAATTTACACAGCCTTTGCAACAATCAAAAAGCAGAAAACACATATGTGTTAAGACAACCGATAAGCACAGGAAACATATAATTCTTACAGTTATAGTTGTTGTTTGCAAATGAAAGGCAACTCCGCAGTTTAAGAAATGAGATAGATATTTGCAACAGTTTCTCAGCTGACACGAGCACAGTCTTGGGGAGTGGCGACCTGGCATCAACCTGAGTACCAGCCTGATCATATAGCCAAAGCATTGCTAGTATATATGTATCTATAGATTGCCATCAGTTTTTTCTGGTCCATACCTATACTCGTGTCATGATATTTGACTTTATGTTTACACGGAAACTTGTAGCATGGCAGCTGTGTTTGTTTGTGAGTCAGATTTAGAAAGTATGGATATAATTGAAACTGCTAAAACCTTTACGTTATACGTCACTTGCTTGCATAACGGAGACAACAGAAATGCGGAAAATTATGCCAGCAGCAGGGAAAGTTTAAAGCTTGAGCCATCACAATTTATAGATCTTAAATTCCACCTAGCGATGTTTTAAACAAACGTTTACATGGCAAAGTAGGATTCGACACAAAACAACTGATTCAAATGGTATATATAGATCAGCTCCATACGCGGCATCGACGGAAGCAACGAAATGCATAACTTAAAACACATACATCAACTCATTTGGAACGTGCGTAATAAATGCATGGATCACGCTTTCTGAAACCTTATAGAATTATGTATTGTTCCTCGTTCATAACTCATGGATTTAGAAAGAATTATTGCTCTTTGTAACTGTAAAAGCCACTTATCAAAAATATAGATTCAAATTTTCTAACATATATCAGGTATGTGTATCTAGGAATGGCTCCAGTTTAATGACGTTTGATGGATTTGCTGGCAGTAAATAGTGTCAATTTCTGAATATAGGTGGTTAATAATGCGTCTTATGGTTTGATACGAATCCACCATTTCATACACATGACCTTTGTCTCGATTATATTACTGACATGAACCGCATGTACCTCGAACTTCTGACAAGTTTTTTTTGCGTCTGGTAACTTGTCTTAAAGTTATTAATATGCTGCTGGTTAATCCTTTAACACAAGATGAGTTTGGATATAGTACAATGTTTGACAAAATGGAGCAGACGTCATGAATAGGCAAGGGCTGTTTGATTGCAACCTCGCATGCAAGGTACTGAGCTTTGTGAGAACTGTTAGGGTTCATGGTAGCAACCTGGTAAACCGAGCGAATAACAATACACCTGCAAACATGCGCTGGCAGACACCCTGGCGGGAACAGGAACACAGGAGGCATCTGCTTCAACATCAATCGGAACGCCATTCATTGTGGCCCCTCTTGAGTGTGTACAGATTTGTTCGACTGATTAATATTTGCTAAGTATGTTTTTACCTGTTTTTATCTGAGCCTTCCCTCTGTTTCAAAAGCGTTCCAAAGCACCTGTATGGGCCACCATTAATTCAGTACGCATTGCAATATCCGGCGGTTTCAAACGGTAATGCTGAATATTACAAGAGTAATGTTTACCGTTTATCGTGTGGTGCAGTCAGAAGGGTACATAAACCGGCTAATAGTTACCTTGTGCTTACAGCAGTGTTTCATACAGGCATAGCAAGTTGTATTTACTGCAATTGGTATCAAAACGACACGATTCAGTTACGTAGATTTTAACAATAGCAATTCACTGTTGCGACCAAACGCATAGTTATATCCAAAGCGCCGGACACTTGACTCCTTCAGTAACTCTCAGATTTGTTCAAAGTTTCCCTAGAGCTTCAGACCTTCTTAATATCTTGCCACGACATCAGAGCTTATCTTTATCAAAGTCCAAATTAAGAGACATATGGTGGCTTTGGTGTTATCATATAGCACTGTATCCATAAGCTTGCATGGCACAGCTTGTTTGAATTCAATTATTATAAAATCTCTAATTGCCTTATCGTTTACAAACCGCAGAAGGTTTAATCTTATTGCTATTTCAATACATACATATATGTGTGTGTACGTCTGTATTATCTATACATACAATATATTATTTTCGCAATATTTAAATATAATATAATAAATTTTATATACATAAATGGCAATTGGTGCATTGATTAATTTGACATCTATCTTCTAGCTGGCAATAAGCTTGATTTATTCGTCGCATCGAGTGGACCAAAGTTAAAATTCAAATCTTCTTGGGTCGAAAGCGTGGAACTGAGGTGATAGTCAACGCGTGCAATTTTAGATGGCCACCCTGTTGTCTATATGGAATGTCTTAGATTTAGAGTATGTTTTATTTTAGCTGTCCTCCGAATCTTTTATATTTATTCCAGTCCATAGGTCCATGTACAAAGCGTCAGAGACGAAATCCTAATTACCGCCGCATGAGTAAAACGTACCGCAAAATGCGTTATTGAGCACAAAATTGTGTGGCTAACACCATAAAATAGCCTGTATTGCCATAAACAAAACTGAATATATCATACATTCTGACGTTCCGCAATCCTGAGGGGTAGCCGGAGTCGGCGGGAGAAGGTCATTTGCGGGGAGGTAGACGCTCCCGGGGCAGAGGGCCTCCAGCTGGGTGTCGAAAAAAGTTGAACACCTCTCACCCCACGATAACTCATTTTCACAAATTTTATCACCGTTTTGCTAATTCTACTCGAATTTTTGTAAAATTTTGCTAAGATTTTCCGCGCGCGGTGGGGATGGAGGGTAGAGGGGGTACCCTCGGGAGGGTGGCGCAAACAAGGCCTCGGGAGGTGTGGCAGGCCTCGGGAGATAACCGCCTACCTGAACCCCTGGTTCGGCATATATGTGGTATATTTATGGAAATCTTCTTGCTACTATAAGGCTTTTATAAAGTCTCCGAATCTGTTTAAGAATATATTCCTGCAAAAATACTTAAATCTAATTGTTCTACTTTGATTTGTATGTATCTTTGGTGGCCATTTGCGTTGTGTGTACTTTTTGATTGAAGGTTATCTTAAGCAGAATCAAAGGTAATTTCCGTGGTAGCTCTTTGAACACTTTAAGTACTACATATCTGTCAACATAACCTCTACTGATTGAATCATAGGCTTGAAATGAATACAGTATTGCCAAAATTATATGGGTGTTTGTCATTCATGGGTCCGAAAACATTAGCAGCTGGCAACATTCAAACTATTGATTATTTAGTTAAATTATGCGTAATTTACAGTAGGAATAATCGATGAAAATATAATCTTAATTGCTGGAGCTTAACTTATTACTGTTTTCCGTTATGAAATAACAAATGACAGGCTAGTGCTCGACACAATCTCGGTTTCTATTTATGACCTTTACACCGGTTCGGTATGTCAAAAATATTTAAAAGTGCTTTACTTCTCGAATCGTTGATGAAAGGTCGAACATTTTGCTTAAGCAGCGTTCTGCAGCGAAATTATTACAGTTTTCAGGGTATGGTTTTGACGATTTACATTAATTTATTGATAGATTTTAGTGAAAAGCACTAGAGTTGCCAGATAATTTTAAAGTAAACATAAATTTAATATCAATTCTGTGGTAAACAATGCGTTTCTGATCGAAAACGAACTTAAATTCGCTAAAATTTTGAACTATATTTGCCGCGAACCAGGAATATAGGGTCCACTAAAATATTAAGAATGACACTAGACAAGGTTTAAGGTATCTTATACGATATCATAAATTAGAGATTTCACCTTACCTGCAATTTCGTACAAATGATACCGAATATTATCCTGAATCCAACTGTTAATAGATTTCATTTTTTAATGATTCAACAGTTCTTGTCCAAAAATGGAAGCTCTTGCAGTCAAATGTATGACCACGTATACTCAGAACATAAGTAGCATTGTACTAATTCTCACTTCGGTACTATTGGTATATTCCTCGCATACTCATGTTACAAATAAATTATAATGTTTACATAACGTAAAATGACCAAAAAAGATGATTTAACAATAGCAATAAGATGAGGTGCAGATTTATAAATATGTATCGCTAGAAAACACCTAGATAGCTGCAATCAACTAGAGCACACCTAGATAGCTAGCATGTACATAGATCGATAGAACACACCAAGAGAAACATTTGGAGCCAATGATGAAAACGATCCGACAATCCGTTTCAAAGTTAGTCACGATTAAAATCTACATCGTGATTGATTTGCACTCTCTATATATGTGATCTTGATGAAATGATGCAAGGCAGTCTGTGTATCACGGTCGAAACTTGCCAACTTGGCTATTGATTAGGTGCAGTTGCAAAGCTAAAATAGTAGCCGTTTATGTTCGCTCCAGTGTGCTTCAATTAATGTATATTATCTTTAATTGACATACGAAACACACAACCGATTTTAACACCTGGCCCCTGCTAAATACACATACTACACATGAAAAAGCATTTTGTTTTAACCATGTCTTAGGTATTACGCTAACTCGCTGACAACATTAGCACTTATATACCGTTTTGGGCCCACCATTCAAAACTCAAACAAGCTGAAATCAAGCGATCCCAGCAATTTATGATTGTTTTAAAAAGATAGTTGACCAATTACAGTGAAAAGCACATAAAACAAAACTAAATATTCAGTGGTGACTCTATTAAAGTATCTTTTTGTCATATCTTCAATGGCTTATGAGCCGGCAGCAATGCTTTCAAGAACAAAATTCATATTGAAAAAAACGCTTTCAATTTTTTAACTGTCTCAATAGTTGTTTCGAACCAAGATTACTGTAGCGGTGTGATTTGCCATAATCCAAACATTGCCATTGGCCTCTGTAATAGTTGTTTATATATACAGTCTAGTATGATAGTAGTGAATAAAAACTATACATCCAGATATTCAATAATACATATTTAACCATCGCCGGAACATAAATAAATGTGTAACATTTTAACAGCTAATTCTAATTCTATTTAATTTGATAGAACCAAGGCATAAGGTGCTACTCAAAGTATATATTATAGAATACTTTCCCCGGATAAAACTTTATATTAGCATCAGCATTAATAATTGCTACATTTTCGGTCATGGCTTATTAAGGATAATGGAATAAATTTACATTTCGTTCCTATCGCACCGGATCCATGAACAAAGCGATATTGAGTAGACGGCTCATGCCAACCGTAGAGGCCGGACGTTATAAAGTTACAAAAAACAACAGCTTATGGAGGGCGTTCGGGCGCGGCAGGCCCCCGATTTAGACTAACGCTTAGTACATGGCTCATATAGAGACCTTAGCTTATGCTAAGACTAAGGCTTAGGCTTACTATATCGAGCTCGGTATGGCATGTGAGTAGACTGTTTCGAAAATTTAGGCACCAACAGGGTCCCTTGGTACCCCAAGGAAATATAAAAAAATCGTTATAATTGTAGTTCTCTAAATTGAATGCTTGAACCGCCACATCGAGCTGAGTCGAATAGTACCAAAATTTTTCTGTATCTTCAAAACTGACCAGTTTCGAGCTGGTGGACCGACAATGAAAAAATCTGATACCAATTTGACTTGTTAATGTTTTTTACATAAAGTTTACTAATATTTCCACAACATTATTAACATTATTAAAACTTAAACAATTTTAATGTCGAGATTTTTAGACTGTTTCCATGTGATATCTTGCTATTAGAGATACCAAACTTGTCAAGGACAAAGTATCTATGATCAACATAAACAATATAATATCTAGGTGGTCATGTCAGTTTCGAAGCAGTAGAGAAGTAAGAAGTCAGTGTAATACATATATAGCCAAGATACGGTAGCGAAGCCGATATTTCAATTCGCAATTTGCAGAATTGTCCACCGCAGCAGTTTTGATCAATTTCACTCATCCCTTTATATGTCCATTACGTAAATTTTTAATCTTGTGCGAATTCGGAAACCACAATCACACCACAACTCTGAGTTATATATGTATATGTGTATATATATGTACGTTTTATAAAATTACTGAGGTTTGCGAAGAAACGCTTGCAATAACTGGCAGCGAACTCATTTTTAAGATCCGTGTAGCTACCATATTGTTTTCAACGGTTGGCATACAGTAAATTATACGGTAATTGAAAATGCTTATTCTACATCATAACTTAAAGATCTAAATGCTTGATGTTCATTCGGCACCAGGTCAATATTATGTTCAGCAAACACGACAATGGACAAATGTATTGTATAATCAGTTAATCTCTGACCAGTTGATAACAGAGCGTCCAAAAGTATTATGTTTACAACAATATATTCGGTGTCAGCATGGGTTTAGTACTATAATCGATTAATAATCGAAATAACCCTTGCGATAAAACTGCTACCATGCAGTATATCAAAAGAGCAGATTGTAGTTAACTCATAAGGCTATTCACACATCTTTAAAGACGCAGTCGAATTGTGACTTCGTGCTGCGCGACACCGCTAATTTGCTGCCAGAATGCCACGGAAATTATCATTCAAGACATTTAATTAATATATACTTTATGAATTAATAATCGTTTGTTGTGTTAATGAATTTAGCATTGGAGCAATATCAAGTTTCGATCAAGTTCCCGTCAGCAGCGTAGAGAAGACTATGACTGATAATGAAAAGTAAATTTCGTGTCGATTCACTTGTCAGAGAACCTGCGTGTCTTTTTCTTGCTGACGCTAAATATATCGCAGACAATTTGAGCTTGCAACATGTGCCTAGTAGAATAACATAAAACAAATGCCTGTAGTTGTGCATGCATTTGTTAACATAAAATTATATGAATGGGTATAGCAAAAATGGCGCTTATATAGAAACCACAGACTTTCACGTTTGCGTGTATATAACTGGTGCCGAAACATTTAAGTCAAATATTAGCAACTGCCAGTATATAAGCAAAGTGATGACATATTTAATTTTGGAATAGCGCTTATGAGAAAACTACAGACTTTCAAGTTCGCGTGTATATAACTGGGGCCGAAACATTTAAGTCAAGTATTAGCAACTGCCAGTATATAAGTAAATTGATGTCATATTTAATTTTAGAATAGCGCTTATGAGAAAATTTTAGAACTAAGAAATTCATGCATTTAGTTTTTTGGATTTGTGCTTATATAGGAAAGCTGAGAAGTTTACGTTTGAATGTGCACAGATAGTGACATTAAACCAATGACTAAAGTTTAGAAACTGCTAGTAAAGTAAAGTGATACGATGTTTAATTTTTGGATTGTAGTTTTCAGGGAATCTGAAGAAATTGACGTTTGAATGTGAATGTGGATATGTTTGAATTTGTTTGAATGTCTGATAGTGACATTAAACCTATGACTAAAGTTTAGAAACTGCTAGTAAAGTAAAGTGACACGATGTTTAATTTTTGGATTGTAGTTTTCAGGGAATCTGAAGAAATTGACGTTTGAATGTGAATGTGGATATGTTTGAATTTGTTTGAATGTGTGATAGTGACATTAAACCTATGACTAAAGTTTAGAAACTGCTAGTAAAGTAAAGTGATACGATGTTTAATTTTTGGATTGTAGTTTTCAGGGAATCTGAAGAAATTGACGTTTGAATGTGAATGTGGATATGTTTGAATTTGTTTGAATGTGTGATAGTGACATTAAACCTATGACTAAAGTTTAGAAACTGCTAGTAAAGTAAAGTGATACGATGTTTAATTTTTGGATTGTAGTTTTCAGGGAATCTGAAGAAATTGACGTTTGAATGTGAATGTGGATATGTTTGAATTTGTTTGAATGTGTGATAGTGACATTAAACCTATGACTAAAGTTTAGAAACTGCTAGTAAAGTAAAGTGATACGATGTTTAATTTTTTAATTGTAGTTTTCAGGGAATCTGAAGAAATTGACGTTTGCATATATACCAGATAAGAGCTGTACATTAAACCTAAAGCATATTAAAGGCTTGGAACTGCTTTAACTAAAGCGATTCCATATTTAATTTTCTGTTGCCACAGTTTGCAGCGCACGAGCATATATTACAGGTCTTAATAAATAATGTATATAGTTGAGTAGTCATATATACATATATACATATGTATGCCCTTGTAATCAAAGCATTAGTTCCAGAATATTTTGCTTTTGTGAGAGATCAATGTCATTTATATGACGGATAATATCTAATCGTTTTCCAACAGTCAATTCGTTTTAGATTATGCAGAAATTTTTCCGAAACCTAACAAATTTTATCATTAAAATACCAAATGTCAAAACAAATCTTTGCGCTAAAATATTGAAACAATTCATCTTCATTTTCTGAAAACTAATTGTTCTGATTAGCCTTCTTATATTTAATGTACAAGTCTTCGTATTTTGAACATTGCTATAAGTGAGTCTCAAACCCGAAATAAACATATAGAAATAGTAAATATAATATTAAATTTCATTTGTTTTATTCGAAAACTTTGGAAATAACGATAGTTCTCAATCACAGCCTTCACGGTAACGTTTTGGGTTGAACGTTATATTTCTTTAGCATTAGGAGATTAAGCTAAATGGCCTTAGTGGAGCTGGTATTGCATATATATGAGTTTGTATTTATGTATTTAACATGATTAGAAGGAAGTACTGAAGTTCAAGTATTTGTTTTCACGCCCTGGCCTATCCTACATCAAAATTTCGATAATGTGGAATTGAAGCAGTATTTAGGTTAACATTAATAGCGTAACAGTATCATAACACTAAATGACCATTTGTTGTAGAACAAGAATGCCTTTTTAATGTCCCGGACTTTGGTCTGAAATATGCTACAGGTTCATGTTCCCTAAACGCTGGAGACATCCGAGTTAAAAATACTCAACTCCAATTCTTTACCAATTAAATGGCTTAGACAGTTAAACACTACAATAATCATGCTCTTTTAAACCTTGTTTTACTGATACTAGTACTATAAACGTTATACACTAGACTATGATTTTTGCAAATGTCTATATCTAGATCACAGATGTCGAAGGTATAGCCGTATCTATGACTTCGGCAGGTAGATGATCTATGGAGGTAGATGGTATCCGCCGTGGGGTTGAGTGTACAGCAGGAGCGTAGGGCTGAGGGGTTAATTTTTGAATTTTATAACTCATTATCTTTGTCGATTTATGCCAATTATATCAATTTTTGCTAATAGTTTCATCATTTTTTGCTAATTTTCCAAAATCCAAAAATAAAAATTACATAATATGTATACACTATATACAAACCATAAATATATACATTTACATATAATAAATATGTATTGCCTATTTAATTACCGATGCCCATATGCATGCAATGAGAAAATTATTCAAATGAGTAAATATCATTGGTCCCAAATCCCCAAGCCAAGCCATATGCCCGCGTTTTAATATTCTGATCTCAAAAGAAATGTCACAAGCGAAATTGCATTCGTTGTATTAATAATCGCACAGAATACCATAATTGTTAAACAACTGCGTCGAATCAGAGTATCAATTTAACAACGCAGACTGACTACAACTGTAATAACATATTCACAGTCTGATGAGCACAACAATTACCAGGTGAACGGATACTTAGAATAGATGATACAAGCCAATTTTGATCAGAACGGCGCAAACGATCGTTGACCAGCTGCCCAGGACAGCATATATATATCGTGATATACTGAGGTGTTAAAGAAAAATTATATAAGCGGTGCTAAAACCCAATATCACTCGTGTTCAGTCAAACTATAAAGTTTTCAAAGCTTGGAGTTCGAATAACAGTGCACAGCGATACATAATAATACGTTTAGAAAAACAACTATAAATCTTAGAACCGCGGTTTAGAAAAGATAATCTTTTAATTTGCGATTTCAGATTTATAGTGAATGTCGATAAGTTAGGTCTAACAAAAATTAAGCGACTGAAATTCAGGCTGACTTAAAAATTAGTAATGGGGAATCAAATATAAAGCTGTCTGCATTTTAATTGAGTCGCTTATGGCACTTTAGCATCGTATATATTTAATCCAATTTTCTGAGGTCCATACAAATTTCTTAATGCGCGGCAGACCATGTTCATGATATAATTAACTTGTGACATTCTATATCACAGATTTGTGTCATTTAAATATTATTATACACATGCTGATCACTGAATGCATGCTGTCATACGTCCCGTTCAACATTCGAAATTTGCAATGCTCTTTACGTTCATGTCTATCTCAGATATACTACAGTTCTAATACGGGCCCCGACGCTTGACATTAGCTTCTGCGCTTTTAGGAAACTGTACCCTCTTCATTCGATATAAATGTACACCTAATTGGGATCTGCGTATCCGTTCATTAATAGCACTAACTTGCCGCAACTTTACAATATCTTATCCCATATAATGAGTAACCATTGATGCTTGATTATAATTTTAGTTGTGTTGGAATGAACGCTAACGGCAATACCTAATCAGCAATAGATAGCCCATAATGGTACGATAATGGCCATTTCGGACCAACATTCGAATTCACAGACCATCATGCCACGTTCGTCTAGCACGAAATAACAATAATCCACTCAGAGATATTATGAGTCTTACTTTACTGCTACATTTATTTTACTAATAAAATTACGCTTTTAAAGTACTTTTGGATGTTCGACAAACCGATTATTTAATTAGCTTTGCAGCAATGATGATTTATTTTAGAGATCGTACTGGATAATTATGTATGGGAGTGACGTGTATGCGTTAAGATGAACACAAAGCAGTTTTTGAATTGTTTTATAAAAAAAACTAAATTTTTGAAGAAAATGAATGGAACAAACACGCGCCATAAATATAGTCGCCTTGTTGTGATCAATTTTGTTGTAGAACACCAAGTCCTATGAAAATAATAATGTCGATTACAATAATATAGTTGTGAACAAATGGAACGGCATTAAAGATGTGCGTGAATGAAACCGCAATAAATTCGGTGGACGGCAGTAGTGAAATGGTGCAGGGAAAATATGTTATGCTCAAAAGGCTGCAAATGAAACGGGTAACTATAAAATTGCGAAGCTCTATTTAATTTATACAAATTAAACAAGCAACTGTTGGTAATCGATAGGAACGACTGGCCCTAACTAAATACAACAGAATACGAAATAAATTTTCAGTTTCATATTTTGAATCATATATGTAGTTCAATATTTTTAGCACTAAATGATTTGGTCGCCCACCGTTGATAAAACGATTATATTTCTAGCGGACTACCGGTCACATTTCACATCTCTGTCACGTCAGGTTACACTAGTATCTGGCAATTTTTAGTCCAACATCTCATTCTGTACCGAACATTCATACAGTTATCTTCAGCGCCCCTAATGGGCACACATTTATCACTGGTATTATCTATTTACACGTTTTATGTGTCTGACTATAACACTATTTTACGTGATAAAACACAGCTTGAAAACTCGATATTTTGTGTTATTTTCCATCAAGGTTTTTATAGGAAAAACTGACGGCACTATTTTATTATAAATATAATTTGTCATTTTGTGTAAAATATATTTATATACGCAGCAGCAGCGTTGGAACATTTTCAGGAATAGGGTGGCCCAATCACAAAATTGTGGCGGCTGAATCTGCTCCCACCAGTCTAAAGCCCCTGATACGCAGCGTCCCACTGAAGCAGGACTGTGCTCAGTGCGAAGCTTGTGCGAGATGTAATAGGAAATGAGCTAAGTTTTCTCATGCATAGGAGTACATAATAAAAATGTATGTATATACTACTTTGTATTTAGCTGTTTTTGTTATCCTTAAAAGTGTAAATACATTCTGCAGAAAAAATTCACCGGCTACCTCCTTTCTTCAATTTCTTAGTACAAATCGACTGCGGCTACGCCTGAAATAACACACGTAAGCTAACCATTTTTGATTTCGGGCTAAATTTGTTTTATACGATTGAAGATGGCGTCCACGATAGCCAACCGTATGAATCGAACAAAAATCCGATTACATTTCTATTACGATGCCAAACTACAGCTATTACAACTCAGTCTTCCGATAGATAACGGCTTCACAGATGTGACTTATCATTTTCTTTATACACCAAATTATTGATTTTAGCTTTTGAAAAGCACTTTAGTTGAACGGAAAGAAAAGCAGTAGCGTTGTATCTACTAGTGAGTACCACATTATCGATGCCAGATTTAGATTTTAGCGCCGGTGAAGATGAGAACGTTTTATTATCAAATTGCAACAGGCCACCAAACCATTATAAACTGGTCAGTTTGTCTGCAACATATCCGATTATCTACAGTCTAGTGCATCCAATTCGATACACGCACGTATAATAGATGTGTAGTCTATTTCCGATGCAAGTATAAAAGTGTAAATTATCCACCGCACATTACCGTCAACGAATTTAATTAAATGAATACAGCACGCACACACATCGATAAAGCTAAAATTTGTGTTCAAGCAAATTGTCTTTACGTCATAAATAAAATGCAGATATCATTAACGCGGTTTTATACAATATCATTCGCTCTAAAGAATTAATGTTTCCAGCTTATGCACTATAAAGTAAATTAAGATTATGCTGAAAACGAACACTGATCAAATCAGAGCTACGAACAAACACATTGATTATTTATCCAAGTATTATACTGACTTGTCGTGGAAGAAGTTCCTTCAACTTCCTTCGGCATCGCAGACCGATAAGGCAGTGGTTATCAAACTGCACATACCGTGTTTTTCAAATACAATGGTATCTTGAGCAGTAGCTAGGAAGCGGAATGACTATGTAAGTTTTATAAATAAGAAGATAAGACACAGTTGCTCCCGTACTAACTCCAAATGATATTCAGCATACAATACTCAAATATGATTATTTATCCAAGTATTACTGACTTGTCGTGGAAGAAGTTCCTTCAACCTTCGGTATCGCAGACCGATAAGGCAATGGTTATCAAACTGTGCATACCGTGTTTTTCAAAGACGATGGTAACTTAAGCAGTAGCTAGGAAGCTGAATGACTATGTAAGTTTATAAATAAGAAGATAAGACACAGTTGCTCCCGTACTAACTCCAAATGATATTCAGCGTACAATACTCAAATATGATTATTTATCCAAGTATTATACTGACTTGTCGTGGAAGAAGTTCCTTCAACCTTCGGCATCGCAGACCGATAAGGCAATGGTTATCAAACTGTGCATACCGTCTTTTTCAAAGACGACGGTAACTTAAGCTGTAGCTAGGAAGCGGAATGACTATGTAAGTTTTATAAATAAGAGGATAAGACACAGTTGCTCCCGTACTAACTCCAAATGATATTCAGCATACAATACTCAAATATTATGATTATTTATCCAAGCATTATACTGACTTGTCGTGGAAGAAGTTCCTTCAACTTCCTTCGGCATCGCAGACCAATAAGGCAGTGGTTATCAAACTGTGCATACCGTGTTTTTCAAAGACGATGGTAAATTGAGCAGTAGCTAGGAAGCGGAATGACTATGTAAGTTTTATAAATAAGAAGATAAGACACAGTTGCTCCCGTACTAACTCCAAATGATATTCAGCATACAATACTCAAATATTATGATTATTTATCCAAGTATTTTATAATGACTTGTCGTGGAAGAAGTTCCTTCAACCTTCCGCATCGCAGACCGATAAGGCAATGGTTATCAAACTGTGTATACCGTGTTTTTAAAGACGATGGCAACTTGAGCAATAGCTGGGAAGTGTAATGACTACGTAAGTTTCATGAATTAGAAGATAAGACACAGTTGCTCCCGTACTGACCCCAAATGATATTCAATATACAATACCCAAATATTATCACCATTGCTCAGAATTTATACAATAATACGTTGTCGCACAATTCCGATTCTGTAGGAACCAAAACTAGTTTAGGACTGATGATTATAATGCTACTCTGATATTATGGTCAAATTTATAAAATAGAACAGCGTGTTATAACATGGCTGCATGACGGAAATTTGTAGAAGAGCATTATATTAGGTCATACTCTTGTACTTTACGTTATCCCAAGATGTGGTGCTGTTTTTCGCATTATCCACAATGAATGTCAAGGGGGCTACTTCTTCATTGTTATTTAGTAGTCGGCATCGGCAGCACCCAAACGTTTGGAGGTGGAGGCGTTCCAACTGTTAGGTCGTCTTTAGAGCTTACATTAATATAGTAAGCGCCGGCTTTTATGTCTTTTATTCCTGGTCTAATTCAATTTGTTTTTGGGGTCCTATTCGATGCTTCCACCCAGGAACCTTGGATGATAATCAATATCTCCCCAAGAACCTTAAGGGTGCACCTCAGTATATACATATCTATATATACACTGCTCACGTGGGGTTATAGATGAAGAAACAAGAACCCGTTAATGTACAAGAGCATGATCTTGTGTCATAAACTTCGACACATTTTATCACTAATTCTTTTGTTATAATAATTATAAAACGAGTCCTTTATATCAGCCCAGTTACTTTATTACCATTTATGATAATATCAAAAAATCCAAGAATTCAAACACATGTCCAGCTAAAATTTTCCAATGTAGCGACAAAATCTTTTAGCCAATACATACAAAAACAATTATCAAGTAGCAGATGCTTCATGAGAGATGTAAAATTTATGCTCTATCAAGCTGATATATCTATAACGTTCCTACGACACCGTCAGAGACAGATGCCATACGTGCGAAAAAGCGAATAAACATACTGCATGTGCTGCTTAGTACCGCCTAATTTTCTATTTATATCGAATTCTTACGGTATCCTAAATCTTAACTTCAGTTGTAATCTGAAATCCAGTTCGAAACACTGTATTTCAGATGAACTGACTTTGAAGAAACATTAAACATCGATAATATGTTACAGCAGAAATGACTTCTCATAAAACTGCCTTTTTAATACAGCCCAACATGCCTATTCTTTTCCTTTTGTCAAATTAGCATTTAATCCAATGGCCGAGTACCATAAAATACTGCCAACAACATAAAAATTTCCAACTCGAACATTTACAGCCAATAAACTTATATATATACTTATAATGAAGATCAGATATCAACAAGCTCATGTGTTTACATGTCAAACACTATATGGAATAAGGAGCCCAAGAAAAATTATTTGAAATTTTGGCTCTGCTTCACAAGCTAACGAGCATAATTATTGGTTGCATGACCATCCTAAACATATATGCTCATAGAGAGGGGCAGATTATCCCCCTGAGGTGTCGGACCGCCCACTCTCTCTCCTGACTGGTCAGCGCCCTTCTCCTTCACCCTGAGGCTCCGCAGCCAGTCCCCTCCCCGCGTAGAAGTTACGCGGAAATTTTTAACAAAAATAGGCAAAAATCGGCTGAAAATTGGCAAAAATTGCTGGAAAATTGGTAAATATTGGGCAAAATTGGGGACAATGAGAGGAAAATTGGCAAAAATTAGAGAATTGGCAAAAATTATGAAAAATTTGAGTACTACTATATTTCGAATATTCATCTCCCTGGTTAAATAGTACCATCCCTACCCCCTCCCATTGAAGCACCAGCTATCGCTCAAGGACCTTGGACGTCATGCGCGTGTCATCACTAAACATGTGATCATCGTCAACGCATTTACAGCAAATCAAACTGTCAGTTTTAGGTTATAAACCATACCAAAACGAAATAATTTCAGGTAGAGGCATTAAATGAACGTATTATATAAAAACCATCTGCATATAAGCATATAGTAAACAAAAGCTAATAATTAAATTTCAAATGTAGTTGACCCATAACTATATTTGAGGTTATTGATTCTTTGGTAAGTAAGTCCATAAAGTTTATAAGTTTTTTCGTCGCGAATAGTACATGCGTATTATGCGGCGTTTCAATTTCCTAGGTTTTGACATACACAATATTTGTTTGTTTAATCAGGTTCGTGCTGAAACCAATGACATTTATGTATAGAGCGTGCTGATAAGCAGGGAGAACCTTAACGCCATCGAAGCTTCCATGACCAGCTTGCTTGATTGACCCGCTTCGCCGCATGGCGTACCAGTTTTGTTACGTTCAGCCACGTCTCCTCAGTTGTTTCGAGGTTGGGATTCTGTGTTTGGCACAATATATAATGGGATGAATGTAAACGACTTGTAGCAAAGCAAGACCAAGCGACACACAGGCCAGCGAAATCCGGAACAGGACGCCGGACTGGACACAAAACACAGTATGGTATTTCCACTATGCTGGTGATGGCGGTAACTTGATTAGTATAAGACATTATTATCAGCGCACTACGTGAAGCTCTAGTTAAGAGTAGTGTAAAATTTAGTTATGATTATTTTAATAATGCAGTTTGACCTAAAAGATAAAAGTCAAACGTCACTATGAAAATTTCGTAGTGGTCCAATTTTAGAACGCCAGGTTCCAACACGATGACAGTTCAGGCGTATTACATGCTACTTACTTTCAAAGCGATGGATATATATTGGATCCCTTAATTCGATAACATTGATAACTAATATATATAACTCTGCATGAGTTTAGTTACCATCCAAAATTTTGATGAACTAATGAATAAAACATTTGATTATACGGTTTGTAAAAACTGTTTAGTTCAGTCAGTGCCCACAACGAGATATTCGGATGCAATCGGCCTTTGGTGTGTCCCAGGCAATGTGGCTCGGACTTTCCAGGTGACTTTTTGAGACACGGAAAGCCTTTCGACTTATTGAAGTAGAAGTGCTTGTCGGTGATCACGGGTCTCAAACCGAGAAATTTTTCAACGCGTTTAACCTGAAAAATATTGTGAATAAGAATTATATAAATTAAAGCAAATATGTATATGGTACACGACTACTATGTTATGAATCTATGCATGAAACGCATTTCCCGTGACAGCACTGTTCACCAGTCCAAAAATTTTGATACCACAATATTTTAATCAAATAATTACAAAATGCAGTGTACGCACAGAGTATGATGGGTAAATTTCATCTTCGATAAGTTACCAAAATCTGAATTTGCTAAACGGCAGAAAGAACGCGATACATGACAAGTAAGACAAGCAAGAAAATGGTAAAACATTTTATAACTGTACGACAAATCTCTCAGTATATATAATGTGTAAAAATTAGTGAATGCCTTAAAATAGAAAAAGCTAAAGAATGAACTCTTACAATATAAAATCAGAAAGTAAAACACCATAGAACAGTAAAAAATCGTACATTCGTTAACATCTTATTTTATAGAAGCAAATAGATTCAGTTTTTGAATACGATTCGAATATTGCCACATGATCACAGCAGCCCTACCACTATAAAATTCTACGGTCTATAAACCTAAAATTAGGTAAATATGATAACTTCTATTTTATGTTGTACGCTAAAAATATATTAGCCCATAAAGCTATTTCATTGTCGATTATTTATGATGTATTTCAATCCGCTTTTACAAGGATAAATATATGCCTGATGGATTGGCTTGCCGCATCCTTGAATTCATGAGTTGTCAAGTGGCGATAAGCATGAATACATATGATTTGTATTACCAAAACAGGAATTTTCCTATATTGACACATCATGCTAAGTGTTGACAAAACGCATTTGAATAAATGTGGGCCAATTACATCTGTATTGTATAGTGAAAATAAGGACGGATGAAACAGTCATTTTATCGTCATTTTTTCTGCTTTTAACAAATGTAAAAATTCTGTTCAGCTTTTCTCTTCCAAATGCTACAATAAAGTTTGCTCAAAACCGTACCCCTAAATGGTAAAATACCAATATTTTGAATCCAATCGCGCACTAAACAAACAAAGTTGTGATATGATTGTTACTTGCTGTGAAATAAAGCGACTTGGAGCATCTCTTAGCGACGCCGCTGACCAATTGAAATCATGGTCATATATGGTATTATAGCTCAAACAGTGTTTCTTTAAACCAAATAATGGCAAATGTAACACCATATTCTGCATTGTCCGATACAAACAGCGTCAAAATCTACCAAGATTGTACGTCGCAGGATAGCACATGGCTGGCCTGCAATAGTTGTGTGAACTCGCATGACACTATTTCACACAACGGCCGCAAATCCCACTCTCTGTGAATCAGTCCAAAGAAAAACTTTAATTAAAAGACATAACTTACTTCATCGGCAGGATGTGTGATCAAGCGTTCACCGCTCACAAAATGCATGTTGGTCAACGGAAACGTCTTCAGCCACCTTCGAATATGTTTGTAATAGAGACCCAACTTTATCGCTCTCCATGTTGTATTGACTATCGTTCTAAACACTGAATTGCTACCATCAAGAGCAGCAGTATCGAACATATTATTTTGACTACGATTAGAAACCCTGTGTTGAGATAGCAGATATCTGGGCTGATAATAATTAGTTGAAGGTGTGACGCTATGTTGATGGCTAAACCCAGTTAGTTGCTGTTGTTGATGACGGCTATCGATTGAATTTGAGAGATCATTTGAAAATCGAGATAAGTTACGGAATGCAAATTCTTCGAATGGCATGAGCTTGGTTCCGAAATGAGAACGATGTTTGTACAATTTTTGTGAATAATCTGAAATACGAAAATGACACAAACTGATTCTATACGATGATTTCTTAGGTAATAAAATGCTAGAAGAGATTTCAAGCACAGCGAATCTACAAACTTGTTACTTTAACCGGAGCCGAATGATGTGCTATGACCCCGGTGATGACAAGTGCAGCGTTACTTCAAAAATATGACCGATATAAAACAAAATTATTAATTTTACTTAGCTAAGTTATTATGACGCAATTTAAACAGTTTTTGTAAATAAAATCACTGGTAAAGGCGTAATTTGAAGGCGCACTCGTTATGTGATGAAGTCGCTATAAGGTTCATAAAGTATAGATGACCATGGGCACCTAGAAACAGCCACGCAGATTTCGCTTTGTGCAATTTCATATATAAGTATCGCAATTCTGCTAACACTTTAAGCTAACGTAGCAGCAACGGGCGAATTGTTAGTTTGACCTTGGGTTATCAACCCAGTGATTAATATTATTGTTTCTACGATAAATGTATAACATCTGACGCATAAAGCAGCAGACCTGAACAATAACGCAGTTTTGTTGTCTGTTGCCTTGCTGAAACTTAGTATTGCAAATGACTATATATTCACTTTATTCAAACGATAACTCCATTTAAAACATGCACTAATTTTAGATGGTTTAGTGCGACTCCAGTGATTTTCTCCTAGGGATCCATGAATTCTTCTTGATGTGAAAGAGTCTCGACAGTGACCTAAGAGCAATACTTCAAACCATACTATATATATGTATGTCGAAAAATTTCTCATGATTACTAAACGTTACAGGATGCATTGTTTGCACTACATGCAATCTCATGAATTAACAATACAACATTAGTGATACCTTCTACACCTTTACAATATACGAGTACGACAAGGAATTGTTAATATTACAAGTTTTCGAAAAATTTGTCATAATTACTAAACGTTAGAAGATGCATTGTTTGCACTACATGCAATCTCATGATATTAACAATACATTAGTGATACCTTCTACAGCTTTACAATATACGAATACGACAAGGAATTGTTAATCCTACAAGTTTTCGAAAATTTCTCATGATTACTAAACGTTACAGGATGCATTGTTTGCACTACATGCAATCTCATGATATGAACAATACAACATTAGTGATACCTTCTACACCTTTACAATATACGAATACGACAAGGAATTGTTAATCCTACAAGTTTTCGAAAAAATTCTCATGATTACTAAACGTTACAGGAGGCATTGTTTGCACTACATGCAATCTCATGATATTAACAATACAACATTAGTGATACCTTCTACATCTTTGCAATATACGAATACGACAAGGAATTCTTGACCCTACCAGTTTGCTCAACGTCACAAAAGTCATCTAAATCAGTGGTTCATTATTTGTTGACAGTTGAACACCACACAAACTGTGTACAATATACGAATACGACAAGGAATTCTTGACCCTACCAGTTTGCACAACGTCACAAAAAGTCATCTAAATCAGTGGTTCATTATTTGTTGACAGTTCAACACCACACAAACTGTGTACAATATACGAATACGACAAGGAATTCTTGACCCTACCAGTTTGCTCAACGTCACAAAAAGTCACCTAAATCAGTGGTTCATTATTTGTTGACAGTTCAACACCACACAAACTGTGTACAATATACGAATATGACAAGGAATTCTTGACCCTACCAGTTTGCTCAACGTCACAAAAAGTCATCTAAATCAGTGGTTCATTATTTGTTGACAGTTCAGCACCACACAAACTGTGTACAATATACGAATACGACAAGGAATTCTTGACCCTACCAGTTTGCTTAACGTCACAAAAAGTCACCTAAATCAGTGGTTCATTATTTGTTGACAGTTCAGCACCACACAAACTGTGTACAATATACGAATACGACAAGGAATTCTTGACCCTACCAGTTTGCTCAACGTCACAAAAAGTCATCTAAATCAGTGGTTCATTATTTGTTGACAGTTCAACACCACACAAACTGTGTACAATATACGAATACGACAAGGAATTCTTGACCCTACCAGTTTGCTCAACGTCACAAAAAGTCAGCTAAATCAGTGGTTCATTATTTGTTGACAGTTCATCACCACACAAACTGTGTACAATATACGAATATGACAAGGAATTCTTGACCCTACCAGTTTGCTCAACGTCACAAAAAGTCATCTAAATCAGTGGTTCATTATTTGTTGACAGTTCAGCACCACACAAACTGTGTACAATATACGAATACGACAAGGAATTCTTGACCCTACCAGTTTGCTCAACGTCACAAAAAGTCATCTAAATCAGTGGTTCATTATTTGTTGACAGTTCAACACCACACAAACTGTGTACAATATACGAATACGACAAGGAATTCTTGACCCTACCAGTTTGCTCAAGGTCACAAAAGTCATCTAAATCAGTGGTTCATTATTTGTTGACAGTTCAACACCACACAAACTGTGTACAATATACGAATACGACAAGGAATTCTTGACCCTACCAGTTTGCTCAACGTCACAAAAAGTCATCTAAATCAGTGGTTCATTATTTGTTGACAGTTCAACACCACACAAACTGTGTACAATATACGAATACGACAAGGAATTCTTGACCCTACCAGTTTGCTCAACGTCACAAAAAGTCACCTAAATCAGTGGTTCATTATTTGTTGACAGTTCAACACCACATAAACTGTGTACAATATACGAATATGACAAGGAATTCTTGACCCTACCAGTTTGCTCAACGTCACAAAAAGTCATCTAAATCAGTGGTTCATTATTTGTTGACAGTTCAGCACCACACAAACTGTGTACAATATACGAATACGACAAGGAATTCTTGACCCTACCAGTTTGCTCAACGTCACAAAAAGTCATCTAAATCAGTGGTTCATTATTTGTTGACAGTTCAACACCACACAAACTGTGTACAATATACGAATACGACAAGGAATTCTTGACCCTACCAGTTTGCTCAACGTCACAAAAAGTCACCTAAATCAGTGGTTCATTATTTGTTGACAGTTCAACACCACACAAACTGTGTACAATATACGAATATGACAAGGAATTCTTGACCCTACCAGTTTGCTCAACGTCACAAAAAGTCATCTAAATCAGTGGTTCATTATTTGTTGACAGTTCAACACCACACAAACTGTGTACAATATACGAATACGACAAGGAATTCTTGACCCTACCAGTTTGCTCAACGTCACAAAAAGTCATCTAAATCAGTGGTTCATTATTTGTTGACAGTTCAGCACCACACAAACTGTGTACAATATACGAATACGACAAGGAATTCTTGACCCTACCAGTTTGCTAAACATCACAAAAAGTCATCTAAATCAGTCGCTCATTAGTTGTTGTCAGTTCATGTCCACACACACTGTGTACAATATACGAATACGACAAGGAATTCTTGACCCTACCAGTTTGCTCAACGTCACAAAAAGTCACCTAAATCAGTGGTTCATTATTTGTTGACAGTTCAACACCACACAAACTGTGTACAATATACGAATATGACAAGGAATTCTTGACCCTACCAGTTTGCTCAACGTCACAAAAAGTCATCTAAATCAGTGGTTCATTATTTGTTGACAGTTCAACACCACACAAACTGTGTACAATATACGAATACGACAAGGAGTTCTTGACCCTACCAGTTTGCTCAACGTCACAAAAAGTCATCTAAATCAGTGGTTCATTATTTGTTGACAGTTCAACGGCACACAAACTGTGAAAAGATAACGAACACTAAGCGAAAAGTTTATAGGCGTACAAACTGTCAGAAATATTTGTCAAAATGCAAGGTTTCCATTCAAATCTGCAACTCTACCATTTCCTAAAATATTTCCTTTAACTTAACCAATTATAGTTTTGAAAATTCTTATACGAACGCCTGATTGGAATTTTTTTACGTAAGCTTGTGGGATGACGAACAACAGTTAATGCTGTTGCGGCGCGGGTGCTCATCAAAACTGAGTTTTTCAATACACGATAAAAGATAAATTTTGGATGTTCGCGTTTAAAAATAAATATCACGTTCGAGTTGCTTATTATAACATAAAAAATGACGGCGCGGGGACTCACCAAAACTGAGTTTTTCAATACACGATACCAGATAAATTTTGGATGTTCGCGTTTAAAAATAAATCTCACGTTCGAGTTGCTTATTATAACATAAAAAATGACGGCGCGGGTACTCACCAAAACTGAGTTTTTCAATACACGATACCAGATAAATGTTGGATGTTCTTGTTTAAAAATAAATCTCACGTTCGAGTAGCTTATTATAACATAAAAAATGACGGCGCGGGTACTCACCGAAACTGAGTTTTTCAATACACGATACCAGATAAATTTTGGATGTTCGCGTTTAAAAATAAATCTCACGTTCGAGTTGCTTATTATAACATAAAAAATGACGGCGCTGATACTCACCAAAACTGAGTTTTTAATACACGATACTACATAAATTTTGGATGTTCGGGTTTAAAAATAAATTTAACCTCTGAGTTGCTTTATATAATATAAGAAAACGATGATGAGCCAGGATATTTAATGCGTCAAAAGCATTTAGTTTAACGAGGTCACATATTATATTTCAGAAAACACGACACCAGGCCACTAATTTTTAAAATTTGATTACAATAAAAACATACTAAGCACCTAGGTCGGCGATTTGCCAATTCCAAACAGCAGTGAAATTCGGACTTTAATGATAAGTGAAAAAAACAAACAAACCGCAAAGCCAGACTCAGAATCTTAATTGCTACCTGCGTAATAAATTAGCCGTTATATTAATCGCTACAAAATGTAATTAAGAAAGGAGTAGAAATTCGTTTGGACTGGTGGTGACGGCTTTAGCGCGGACATAGGTAGAAGCGGTAAAAGGCACAACTATGGGAATATCATTATGGAAAAATAGCATAATGAGTTATCTTTCTTTTCTACAAAGCTGTGGATTTGATACAAAAAATAGCGCACTTTTTCGAATTTAATGCGCTAAAGGCCCCTAAAGGCTACAGAATTCAAAAGGGCAAAATATCTGGATGGTAGGGGCGGATCGCGGAACGATCGAAAAACATCTGGAAGGGACGGGAACGAGTGTAATCGAAAAAATCCCCACAGACGGGGGGAGGGACGTGCGATCAAAAAATCACGGGAGACGAGACGGAAAAATATCTTACAACCATAGTGCGGTGTTATGTGCTGGTCACCACGAGCTTACATACACGTTCACTTCATACATGATTGACCAACTTGGTACATTTCTGAGGGCACGACATGCATGTCCGTCCTCTCAGACATAATTCAGGAGCGACCATCTCCGCGCTGGTACCCCACGATGTTTATACCCAAGCAGTATTTGGGAACATAAAAACTAATATGTCAAAAACGATTATAAATGTTAAAAGACACAGACATGTGTCCAGTAAAAAATATTTCACATTATTCTGCGATTTGTTCCTAGATTTTCAGAAGAAAATAAGGAGCAATAAACTCCACACTTTGTGGCCATTATCGAATCTTTGTTTAAAGTATAAAATCAGTCTGCACGATCCAAAATTATATTAAAGAAACAGCTGCAATTTCAAACTGGGGCGAATCCGATTCTGTTTCAGGGCGAGTTCGATGCTTCAATTTATGTTATAATGTAACTTATGGCTCCGAGTGATCCGCTTAAACGGAATGGTCACATTCCAAAAATTTGCCGACATATTTTCAACGCTTTAATGCAAATTTTTGTTGAACCGGACTCATGGGACCGAACCCCAGATCCCTTTCTAAGTGCGGCACCAGTTTCCCGCATGCAGTAACTATTACCGTCGTATAATACAGTAAAATGTATTAATTCTGGCTAACTGAAATAATTTTTGTATCGCGGAATGCTTGACAAACTCGAACCTGCGCCAGAAATCGAACTTGATTGTAAAGGTCGTACATGATACCACTGATCTGATTAGAAGTTATTGCTTGGCTCCTTCAAAGGACTTGCAAACCGAACTAGTAACTGCGCATGCACACAGTAGCGCCACACAATGAAATTTTGGATGTGGACTTATCGGCCTACAACCACTCTCGCATGGTCTATGAATGACAAATACCTTTACCTATGCATATAAATAATGGTGGCGGGAGTAAAAGGATACTTATGTCATCGCTGTATTTGCCTTATAATGCAGCATATGCTCCTCCCACGTGGAGCACAGCATAAAGAAAAATTTATTAACTATAATAGGGTGTAATGCCAACGCTCACAATGTGGTATGGGGAAGCACCAACAACAATGCCAGAGGGGAAGCGCTGTTGGAATATAGTGCTATTGTGGGACTAGAGATTGCTAACGTGGGGACAGTGCCAACGTTTGTAAATGCAGTTAGGCGTGAAGTTCTTGACTTAACCCTCACTAGGGGGAGGATTGAATTGCAAAGACTGGTATGTATCGGTGGAAAATTCTTTCTCTGATCACAGATATGTTTGTTTTGGATATGGGGAGATCTTTTAGGACAAGTACTTGGTTGATTAATCCGAGGAAAGTTAGAAAGGCCATGTTCTTGGATAAACTAGCAACAAGAATGTGTGAGTGCACCGAAATTGACTGTACAGAAGTGGATCTTGATCTAGTTAGAAACGGTAATTATAGATGCAGCGGCTAGCTCTATACCTAAAACTGTTAATAAACATGTAAGCCCAGGCCGCAAAACGAAATGGTGGGTTGGGGAAGTTGAATCTCTTAGAGCCAGAAGTCGGCGACTATATCGACGTGCTATCAAGTTTAATACAACTGGTGATTGCGACAGATATAGAATGGTGCAACATGAGCATAAACATGCTATACGCATGACAAAACAGATATCGTGGCGTAAATTTTGTGACAATGTCGTGAGCACTAATGCTATGTCAAGGATGCACAAAGTTTTTAAGAGTAAATGAAAAAGGGATATTAGTGCCTTGATCGACAGCAATGGTAATAGAACTGATGAACCGGGTGAAGTGCTCTGGTTGCTGTTAGAGACCATTTTCCTAGCTGTGTTAAGGACAGTGGTCACATCTACAGAGGCACCAGTACGAGAGGTAATACTGAACTCGGCAATTGGCTTATGCTATAATCACAGAGAGAGATTACGGTGGGCCATTGCCTCTTTAGGGGCATACAAGACAGCCGGAATTGATGGAATCTACCCAGTATATCTACAAATGGGTGTTGATATTATTATAGACTTTTTATTGTAACTATACAAAAGTTGCCTCAAGATTGGCTACATTCCGGCATCGTGGAGGGTTGCAAAACGGTCTTCATTGCGAAGCCGGGAAGGATAGCTATCTGGACCCGAAGGCTTATCGGCCAATAAGCCTGTCCTCGTTTATGTTAAAAACATGGAAAGACTTATTGATAGATTTCTACGGGAATGAGTAATACCAGGGAGTCAACTTAGTGCAAATCAGCATGCTTAGATTGCTGGAAAATCCACGGTAACGGCGTTGCAAAACATTGTAAGCCATGTAGAACAGGGCTTTAGTATGGCCAGGTCAATGCTGGGAGTCTTTTTGGATATAGGTGGTGCATTCAATAAGGCACCTTTCAAAGTTATGGTCGAAGCACTCAAAAACTTTTATGTGCCTTCACCGATCTGTCTCTTTATTGAGAATATAGTCAAATCGAGGACGGAAGTTTGGTTCCACAGTCAACATAAGAGTCAATATGGGCTTTCCCCAGGGCGGAGTGCTATCACTTCTACTGTGGGTTTTTATTGTAAATGAACTGTTAATTACGCTACAAAAAGAAGGAATTATGGCTCAAACCTACGCGGATGATATTGCGATCATTGCAAGTGGTTCAAATATTGGGATAACTGGTAAGAGAACCTGCCATGCACTTAAATGCGTCAATACCTGGTGCAAATCTAATGGATTACATCTACAGCTGCATAAGACTGCTGTAATAAATTTTACTCGAAAGCGCAAGTCTGAGGCCCTTCCTTATATTGGATTGGATGGAGCTCCACTGGGGAGTGATCCTAGATAAGAAATTAATGTGGGATAAACATTTGGAAAATGCATGCAGCAAGGCTATACGGAATCTAATTGAATGTAGAACTTTTGCAGGGCGTAATTGTGCCACGATATCGAAGTACCTCATGTATCTATATGAAATGATAGTATTGAGTGGTATGATGCATGGGGTTTTGGTCTGGTGGCATAGAACCACTATAGAGGCTGTTCGGAAGAAACTAATGCGGGTTCAGAGACTAGCTTTCCTGATCATCATGGGATGCTTGAGAAGCATTCCAACGAAGGGTATGGAAACTATCCTAGGACTATTGCCAATAAAGAAAAGATGTTCTGCAGGCAGCTATATTGAATTTCTGCAGAGTCAAAAGTACTGAATCTTGGAAGTCCTTAAATGTAAAATGGCATACAGTAATTGAAAAAGTAGCCTCAGAGCTTGTAACAGAGGCAAACATGCCTCTTGATCACTCTTGTAAGACTTTTTCTGATGATAAGAACTGAGACAGTGTAATCACTGATAGAATTGAGGCACGCAACATTGTCTCTTTGAATTCCATGGACATAACTGCTTTACAGATGCTTCTAAGATACTGCATGATAAAGACAATATTGGATTTGTGGCTGCCGTTTTTATCCCTGGACATTGCAATATAGTTATACCCCTTGGTAAGAATTGTACAGTTTTTCAAGTAGAAATATTAGCAATAGAAAATTGCGTCTCTTATTTAAGAGGTAGGGTGTAAAGAAGAAAACTGTTAACATCTACAGTGATAGCCAAGCGTCTATCAAAGCCTTAGATAACAACTTGGATCGAATGATATCTATACAGTGTTGTAAAAAGGCTGTATAAACTGCGGATGGTCTAGCCAAAAAAGCAGCTTCGATGGCCTGCGTAGGCCCGGAACCGGCCGTAGGCTTTGCGTTCAAGACTTTGTCCACTCGGATTAAAGATCGCATTGGGGAAAATGTGCAGCAAAGATAGAAATGTAGTCAGTCCTACAGGCAACTAAGGACATTTTTACCTGTATATAACTGGGAAATGATTAAACGGGTACGGATGAGGGAAGAAGATTGGCATAGCCTGTAGGCTCCTCACCGGGCATTGTCTCTTGAATAAACATAAATGTATTATGGGACTTGTTGGGGATAGATCCTGTGAGTGGTATCATGTAGCAGATAGTACCGCATCCCATCTTGTTTTAGAATGCAGGGAGTTCTACGAACTACGCAAGAAGGTATTTGGAAAAAATGTTATTGATATTAATTTTGCCCCAAAATTGGATATAATCAAACTTCTCTGGTTCATTCTGTGGGTTGAATGTGACATTTGATCATCTTTGGGTTTGGGCGGCGCAATGGGCCGAGTATTATGAGTCTGCGCGCACACTGTTTTATGTGTTATGCCCAAGCCTTTCATCTATCTCTGCCTGACCAAGAGCGTACGCCTCGCACTTATACTTTATGACGACTATCGTTTTGATTTGAGCAGGCTTGTCATGAAAATGGAATGCAAATGATCCGGAATTTCGTGAAAATTTCCATCTCCATGTGGAATTTTTTTGCGTGGAACAAGATGATGTTATTATGGCAATAGTTATGAACACCATAGCAATGGAAATTTCCACTGAAATTGTCATGAACATGGGATGGAAATGCAAAATTCATTTTTATGACAAGCCTGGTTTTGAGTGATTTCGCGGTTGACAATGACGATGTTTTGTCGTGGTCGTGTAGTTACTAAAGGCCAATTGCTACGGGTGCAAGAGGAATTAGTCTCCTCCTGCTCAGCCTTGAGCCTCCTACTGCAATGGAGAGCTGTCACATTTATTTTGCTGCCTTCACCACCACCTACTTAGTTGCCTTAACTACAACTGGCCTGAGTTAATATGCACTTTTTAACCGTTTCACGCATTAATTTAAGTTGCTTTCCGCGCAACGTTAAAGAAACTTTTAGCGCAGCCATGGATTAAACCGGGGTCGTTAGTTTCAGAATACGCTATCCACTACGCTATATAGAAGGTGTTGCTAGGTTTCTTAACGAATCTCACAGAGCGATCGAATAACAACGCACATTCAAAAGCACCGTTCACAACATTCAGTAAATTCATCTTTCCACCTGAATCAAATGAGGGCCACGATGTGTAAAAGTGTTAAATACTGCACGAAACGCCAAAGCCAGCTTAGGTTTGGTGCATTTCTACTACAGTTTCTAATGTTTGGTATTTCGTTAAAAGTTGTCATTTTGGCAAGCTGGCAAACGTGCATTCTACAACGATGACAAAGCAAGCGCAGGCCTACATTACGACTCATTATTTCCATGGTAGCTTATTGCAAGTTGTCCGGACTTCATCTGTATATTTGTAATTCGGTGGAGCAATGATATGCCAAGTATGGATCGAATCCAACGCATCTGAAAATACTTCCGTCTATGATTCTGCTCGGTATAGAAGGATTGATTCTATGGAACAGTTAACGAGATGGACTTCCCAATATGTAAACAAAGACATATTGCTACGTGGGAATGACGGAACAACCTGGAATAATTGAAAGAACTTCTTTCCTATTCCTTCCAGTATTGCGGAACCAGGATTGATGGGATTTGTTATGGTACTATGAGACATTTGTGAGAAAGCAATTTGCTATTTTCATATTTTCGTATTTCATATTTCCGAAGTGTTATTTCAATACAATTTAGAAAATCATTTTTAATAAATATGGAGGCAATTAGAGAAGTTAAAAATACCTGATATGCATCTGGTAACCGGATTTCGCACCACGATAAGCAATTTCATGTCTGGTTTCAACACCCGGATACGTTCTGCGACACCTCGAGTTATAAAGTAGCTCGGAGTTTTTTCAAGCGTTTTCTGTGTCGGAACTGTTTCTGGCATTTGAGATCTAAAATATAATTGTAAAAAATCAAATGCACATATGTAAAAATGTTATAGAACGTTCGGTTCATTACCAAACAACATAAATTATATATGTCTTAATTATTATATTTATACAATTTCAAATTCAATATTTTTTGAATATCTTTAGAATATTTAATCTTTGCAAACGAGAAAATTTGGTGTGTATATTTAATCTTTGCAAACGAGTGGTGTGTATATTTAATCTTTGCAAACGATTAAATTTGGTGTGCATATTTAATCTTTGCAAACGAGTGGTGTGTATATTTAATTTTTGCAAACGAGTAAATTTGGTGTGTATATTTAATCTTTGCAAACGAGTGGTGTGTATATTTAATCTTTGCAAACGAGTAAATTTGGTGCGTATATATAATCTTTGCAAACGAGTAAATTTGGTGTGTATATTTAATCTTTGCAAACGAGTGGCGTGTATATTTAATCTTTGCAAACGAGTAAATTTGGTGTGTATATTTAATGTTTGCAAACGAGTGGTGTGTATATTTAATCTTTGCAAACGAGTAAATTTGGTGTGTATATTTAATCTTTGCAAACGAGTGGTGTGTATATTTAATCTTTGCAAACGAGTAAATTTGGTGTGTATATTTAATCTTTGCAAACGAGTGGTGTGTAAATTTAATCTTTGCAAACGAGTAAATTTGGTGTGTATATTTAATCTTTGCAAACGAGTGGCGTGTATATTTAATCTTTGCAAACGAGTAAATTTGGTGTGTACATTTAATCTTTGCAAACGAGTGGTGTGTATATTTAATCTTTGCAAACGAGTGGTGTGTATATTTAATCTTTGCAAACGAGTAAATTTGGTGTGTATATTTAATCTTTGCAAACGAGTGGTGTGTATATTTAATCTTTGCAAACGAGTAAATTTGGTGTGTATATTTAATGTTTGCAAACGAGTGGTGTGTATATTTAATCTTTGCAAACGAGTAAATTTGGTGTGTATATTTAATCTTTGCAAACGAGTGGTGTGTATATTTAATCTTTACAAACGAGTAAATTTGGTGTGTATATTTAATCTTTGCAAACGAGTAAATTTGGTGTGTATATTTAATCTTTGCAAACGAGTAAATTTGGTGTGTATATTTAATCTTTGCAAACGAGTGGCGTGTACATTTAATCTTTGCAAAAGAGTAAATTTGGTGTGTATATTTAATCTTTGCAAACCAGTGGTGTGTATATTTAATCTTTGCAAACGAGTGGTGTGTATATTTAATCTTTGCAAACGAGTAAATTTGGTGTGTATATTTAATCTTTGCAAACGAGTGGTGTGTATATTTAATCTTTGCAAACGAGTAAATTTGGTGTGTATATTTAATGTTTGCAAACGAGTGGTGTGTATATTTAATCTTTGCAAACGAGTAAATTTGGTGTGTATATTTAATCTTTGCAAACGAGTGGTGTGTATATTTAATCTTTGCAAACGAGTAAATTTGGTGTGTATATTTAATCTTTGCAAACGAGTAGCGTGTATATTTAATCTTTGCAAACGAGCAAATTTGGTGTGTATATTTAATCTTTGCAAACGAGTAGCGTGTATATTTAATCTTTGCAAACGAGTAAATTTGGTGTGTATATTTAATCTTTGCAAACGAGTGGTGTGTATATTTAATCTTTGCAAACGAGTAAATTTGGTGTGTATATTTAATCTTTGCAAACGAGTAAGTTTGGTGTGTATATTTAATCTTTGCAAACGAGTAAATTTGGAGTGTATATATAACAAAATTTAATAACAGTTACCTATTTATTTATCGCGTTCACCAACTATTTTGGCTCTTCTGAGTTATTTCTCGAACGATTACATACATATTAAATTCTAATTTTAGCAAGCGACAGTTTACTATTTACAACTATTCCCCTCATACAGAATTTATTCACGGATTAACTAAGACACAAGAATTACATTGTGTAGTTCTATTGTAAATACATTTATTTTCGACAAACTAAGTTATTTAACTATCCAGGGTGTATATATTATGTAAAGTCTTAAACGGTTCAATACTTTTTAAATAAAACCACAAGCCTTGGCTGGCGGTGTGAAGAAAGGTTATAAATTTAGGGAAGTTAAATACACAAAAGTTCTATCCAGAGATTGTTCCACTGATGCCAAATTTGTCTCAGATTTTCATAACTGAACATGTTGAGACCCACCGTAGAAATGTAGCAGCCTATGACATATTGACAAAATTTAAAATTTATATGCTGCTAAAATACGCACAATTTGTTGGGTTAACACCTGAGCTGTTTCAAAAAATTTTAGACTTTCAACCAGTAAATCCAATAAATGTATTCATAAAATGTTCATTAAAAGGTACCTAGGTGCATTAAGCAAACTTCCCGCATTGAGACTCAAGTATTAAAATTATATAGATTTTTTAAAGTGCAATGTAATTACAATAAACAAGCAAAATAATATAATTTCACACATTTCAAAACAGACATCCTTCAAAAGTATTCTATAGAAAACTTGACTCTGCGAAGAAGCAAAAAAGTGCAGAGAATGCAAAACTTTCGGGAATTTATTGAGATTTCTGCATAAACCATATGCTTAACAAGCAGAGTTTCTATTAGTCTAAATTAAAATAACTTTTAACTGTGAGTGTCAATTTGTTTGTGATTAGAATCTAGGCTTGCAACAGTATTTGCATTTTATTTCAGTATTTTACATCAAGTATAAAATAACGTTTGAAAAAATTTTGTTCTTTAATCTCACGACTTGCATGAAAAGTCTTTGTTATTCATTCGCTTTGCCAGGTTCATTAAGGAACCAAGCAACTACAGCTCCTAGATCACGTAGTGGCTAATGTACAAAACTCGTATCCGAGCGATCAGGATTCAATCGGGGCTGCGGCGAATGTGTGATTAACATTGTTCAAAAACGAGCATTAAATTCAGGCGGGAAGGTATTAACCTAAATTTTGACTATTGCTCAATTCAGTATCATTAAGTTTATATTAGACATAAAAAGTAGTAATCACAAAAAATCTGTTTGAACCCTTACTGTAGATTCTGCCTAAAAGTCGGAAATGCCTACATCCTCATCTTAGCAGCACGTTCCTTAAGAAACTGTGGCAGGCACTAACTTTAATAAATCAAACAATTCAATGTAGCAATTAAAAGATCAATTTTTTGATTTTTTAAAATAAAATTCCAAAATTAGCGCTGTTGCTACTACTTCAATGGGTTCTGATTACACTAGACATGCCTAAAACGCCTAAATATAGAATGAATATTAACAACTAATGTCTTAAGGTGCGTTCACGCGGCCAAACTTTTTGCACAAAGTTTGAGCTCAAAGTTTGATCAAATTTTGGTACATGATGAGTTCCCTGACTTATCAATTAAAAGTTACACTTAAATTTTGATAAAAATTTAATGTACTTTTGAGCTGAAAACTTCAGCAAAGTGTGAGAACGTGGAAACGCACCTTCAAATAAAACAAGTTATTAACTCTTTATATGACAAGACAAATTTTCAACAATCAATAAGGCTACTTCACTCAAATTGTAATATAATAATAGATTTGATGATCTTCTATAGATATATATGTTATTGTATGACATAGCTCTATAGGCTGTCATATTTACCAATGCAAGTATATACCCTACTTGTTACTAATAACTTCATTGATTTTACATGTGGTGTTAGATCTCAAGGATACTACAAGCTGCTACATATTCCTATTTTGTAAAATTTGCAAGCAAAATTAAATAATACCAAGTTAGATAGTTTTTAGACAACGAGGCCTTATACTTTTGTTATTTATATTTTATACCATGAGGAATATATAAATGCCGTTAGTGGCCAAATGACTTGGATCAGAAGCGGTTCTTTTCCAATACCACGCACCAGAAAATCACCGATACCAGTTCGACCAGCGACCTTCTCAACATTTAGACCTGGCGACTGATTTTCTGCACTCATGCACACGATTCAATCGTGTTTGAATCACAAACCAGATGTCACGATTAATTATTTATGAGATATGGCTTGCTTAGCTGTTCAGTACTTAATCAACTACAGATATCATATATATAATTCTCGTGTCGTTTCATACTTGTACACCTCATAGCCATTTCGCATGCAACAGTGATAGCGTGTCAAAAGCACACGGGTTTGTTAGTAATTGCTTTCTGCATGGGTACACATAATCTAATACAAGTCAATGTTTTAGTCATATCATATATTTATGCTATAATCTAATATTCCAAATGTTTAAGTATAAATCGACGTTGAGAAGGTTAGCACAGGCAAATTTGCAAAACGTACACAGGGGTATAATCACTAAGGGATCACAGGGGTCCGCACACCCTGAATTTTTTTGCTAGAAGTGGCCGGCTACTAAGAGTCCGATTCCTAGTTTTCTGTATCTGTTGTTAAGTTTCCATAGCACATTTATAACATACAGCTTAAGCTGATACCATACATCCCCATTTCCAGCTCACGGTCGTTTTATAATTCGGTTCGAATCCCTCATTTTTAAGCTCGCGGCTACGCCTCTGGATGTAGTATAAACCGTAGTTGGCTACTAGATGCAGCGCTGAGACCTTTGATTTGGCAACATTACTTTAGTATTATATGGCTAAAATATGGTTCAATATCCCTCCCAAAATAGATAGTTCTCAGTGACGTAACATTGTTTATCGGCCACCAATATAGATATATTTTGTGACAAATTAAGTAGTAAACAGAATTAGAAACGCCAATTAAATATTAATCGCCTGAAATTGTTTGGTTGAAAAATATTTAATAAACTTCAACATCACTGCTGAAAATTTAATTAAAATTTCGTCGAATGAAAAAGATTGTATTTCCGATCATCGTAAATAATTAAGCATTGCGAACATTAAATCAAATCACTAGGTGACATATGAGCTAACAAGTGCAAGATGTGCCCTCAACGTGGTTTAATTTAACGTCGTTTCTAAACTCAAGCTAATGGTAATCGAATCGGGCTAAACACACTTAATTATTGATAGGTCGTTATAATTTGACCCAATCTCGATTAGTTTTGGCCAAAGTTAACTTGGCGCTGCAAACCCGTTTCCAAATGATCTTTACTTCGAATTTCTGCAGCCAAATGCCGACACGCAAACTAAATTATCTCTTATACAGACAAAATAAGTTGCGTCCAGGCCTACTTTAGACTTTGTAATTTATAAACAAATACCACAGTTTGTATTAACTGTTTCTTCTATGGCAAACCAATTTGGGTCTTCTCGAGTTGTGTATGATTGTTCCTATTCGTCTCGGTATGATTCGGGGGAAAGTATTCCAATGTATAGAATGTCAATTGAAATCGGTGTGGTTCCAATTTGGCACCATCGAATTGCCCGAAGTTTTAGCCTTCTTTGCACGCTTGTCTTTTACTAGTTGCCACATTATGATGCGCATAATTTCATATGGCCACTGATTCCACGTTTTCAAACAACCATATTTTTCGACCAATTTTCGAGTCTCTCCCTTCCCTACCGTGCGATGTCGAAAATTCTCGAGTATATGTTTCGCGATAAATGCACAATTTAAAATACCCTCGGATAGCATTGCCCAAAAGAGTCTAGCTGTAACAATTGTAGGTCGATTCATTCGCAGTGGAAGTCAGAAATGTCATCAAATCATTGTCTATCATCGTTAGTTTCACACAAAACAGTCATATTAACGGTGAACGAATTTTCCAACTTTCGAATACGACTAAGCTGGTCAATGCGATTTAAGCGGCACATAAAATTATTCATTTTTTATACAAAAAAATTTCGGGTTCTATTTTCTATCAAAAATAAAACAAATTGTCACACATAAACACAATGGATATTTTTTAAATTGTTCCCGACCAGCTGACTTAGTTTAACCGATACGATTTTAAAGGTGTGTCTTCACAATTGACGATGTTCGTGCAGGGAAAGTATAACTAAAAAATAACTCAATTTTTCTTACAAAAACTAGTTCAATTATCTCAAATATGGACCAATATATCGTCAATATATCGTGTTCTACCCATCTGACGCCATATTTCATTGTTTTGTAAATATATAACTCATTAAAGCATAATATATAAACAAAAGATGATTATGTATTATATTTCCTTAGTGTCCTTAGTTTCACAGTGACCTTGTTTTTATTATATATATCGTGGTACTTCCCAAACCATCAGCATAATTATTGTCATTATTATTATTAGTAACTTGTAGCTTCGCTTGCTTTAATATAATTTTAAGCCCAGGGCAGATGTCAACTTTTGTTGTTACAATCGCATTTCAAATCGATGAACCAATTATCTAGATAAGTTCATGATGTTATAATATATATATAGGTATATGTAATTATATTTAGTTCGCTATTAACTGTAGATGTTTTGGACTGTATGTAGTATTGTATTCCCTTGTGTGCGGCTTAGGTTGGAGTTTTAGTAGCGCAAAAGCGGTCCTACTTTCTACATCAACAAACTGTTGCTCTTGCGAATTTAATACGCGGAAATGAACTACTGAACTGAACAAAAAACTAATGTCTGTCCACAGTTGTGGTGCGGCGATGACACGGTTACAAATAATAACAAGGAAGAGCGTTTTATTTATGGACTCAATTACGATGATTTATTCCGAGTAAGAGTGGCTTAAATTTCGTGTGTTATTTTCATGTAACGCACAATTGAAATATTACATGCTAATTCATATGATAAATTCTTTGAATTTTCATAAAATCTACTTACAATGCTGACTAGAGCAACCGTGATGCTACAAAAGAACTTAAATGACAGCAGGCATAGTCTAAAATGTATTATATCAATTATTATCATATTGTTATTAATTGTTATATCGTATCCAGCTTTTTTGCAACGCTATCAGCGAAAAGGGCAATATATAAATGCCTTATTATATATATTGTTCATTTTTATCGTTTAGCTTTTAACAGGAATTCGTGCAACTATAAGGTTCTGTTGTATTTATGCTGTTCTTACAAAATAGTGCAAAACATAACCACGAAAGATACATTTTCCTATTGCGTTAACAACAAATAGTCACCATAATGTTCTAGGAAAATATTAAATTTAAAATTAATGGTATAAATGAAAAATAAATATAAAGTTATGTTTCAGTTCAACACAATGGTCTCAGTGCAGTATCTTGTAAATTAAAAATAAATAGAGTCGAAGCCAAATGTGGGATTCGGGCGTTTAGCCGAAATGATACCTGGTGAATGTCTTTAATCTAGGAAAAGTCTACAACAGGTTGGTTAATAAAATTTCATAGGATATTGGGTAAGGTTTGGGTCGATCTACAACGGCGAAAGGCAATTTAGTTTACAAATATATAGACAAACATTATTAGCTAAAAAGTTGCGATTATAATCTATAGTTAGCCAAGGAACACTTAAAACAATGTATATATGTTTCTCGACATACAAGAACATACCGTATAGGGAAAATAAATGTTAATATATCTTGTTGTTTTAAAAAGATCAAAATCAGAAGAGAATCAAATTCCACTTTTAGTATTTGATTGAACGCTTTAACGAAAACTCAAGTAATGACTAAAATTTACGTTATTTAAATCACATCTATTTTCACAAAAAGACCCTTTTCATTCCCTCTGCACATCTCAGTATATTGATTTTATCGTAACATTTGAAACTAAAGTTGTAACTATTCAAATCTGACTATCAAAAATTTGTAATGTATGCTTTTCACAATGCTTGTGAAACAATGTTTTTGAAGGTCTTTCACTTGCATACGGCCTTTACCTACATCGGCATGGGCTTGGCATAAAATGGTTCACTTAGCATAAAATACTGAAATCAAAAGGGAAATTATTCAAGTTTTGTTATTACCGCATGTATTTGTAAAACGTTTCTGAATGGCTCAACGTTTCTGGCCTTCGATATATACCCATGTAATATTATGTACCAAATGGGTTCCACCAAATATTTAGTTATACAATGGCGATCGAAGCTAAAAGATGAACCAAAGCAACAACAATAGTTGGTCAACGAATATTCATTCATTCATTTCTCATCACTGCTGTTGTTGCATTTATGGTGCCATCATAATGGTGGACAAAAGACCGGCATACTTTGTGTTTATCTTGACATGCCAGGCACCAGGCCATACCATGCCGAAAACACAGTATTGGGTTAAATTATTGCTACTAATATTTGAACGTGCTACAATGTACATACATTTAGCCTTTGTTATATGATGCGTATATGCTGTTAAATAAATATATAAAATAAAGTGTATATTATATATATTTAAAGTGTATATATTATATATTTAGAAAAGAATTATGGGTAGATGACGAGCCTCTAAATGACGGGGTAGTGTAATTGTTTATGCAGTATTTTAATAAACCTGAAGTTGGACGATCCATTGTGTCGTGCAACTAAATAGCTTCAAAATTGCATTCAATCTGGTACAATAAACTAATACAATTTGCGATAGAGCAACATTTCATGTTGAACAAAAAATAATTAGCCTATAATTGCTATAAAGCTTACTATTTCTAACGAGAAATAGTTTTAATAGCATTGCGCAACTTGTGTCAACAATAATTGGTGCAGGAATGTAACTCAAAAGTGGGTCGACGAGATTAGACAATTACATAAATTGAATGGACACCAAACAAAACATGAAAAAAATACATTTTATAAAATAACAAATAAAATATCAAAAGGATAATATTCTATTTTTAGGATTCGCTATGGTTTTTTAATCTTCTTTTTTGTTTCATTAGCAGCCAGAGTTTCGAAGGCGCAAACCGAGAGGATATGCCATGATCGATACGGAAAGCCTGCCAATCTTCCGAACAATCAAGTACATATTCATTGTATAGGTGGGCACTATCGGCCGAACAATCCGGCATTATATATTCTCTTGTTTAACAAGATTGATGGAAATAAAATGCAGGCCATGCCGTTCTCGATATACTAAGCCTAAGCCTTAGTCTTAGCCTAAGCTAAAGTCCTTATATGAGACATACACTAAGCCTAAGCCTAAGTGGGGGCTGTCGCCCCCCGAAGCCCTGCTCTAAGCTGTTCTCTTTTCTAATGTTATAACGTACCGCCCCTCAAGGTTACTTGGGTCCACAGGAGGGTTCGAACACGCAGCTTTATCTTTCTGAGATGTCCGCCGGTGATGTCGTTGCTGCATCACATGACTATTAATATATCGATACATATGCATACATACATTTGAACAATTTTATAACTGAAGATAGATTCCTGCTCTAATGTTGGTGGTAAGGTCGCTGTTCTGCGATTTCACAAATAACCTTCCGGTATGTTTGACAGCAGCACTACACTCTGCTCCCAAAGCTGGACGTATGCTCTCACCTGTTTGTTGTGCTGTGCTGAACATTTCACTATTTTGCTGATCACTGGTTCCTGAGACTATGTCACCACTATTAAAGGATAACTCACTGAATATTTCGGTAGCTGGCCGTTTTGTATTAATATCTACTCAACAAAGCAATTGCGGCACTGCATCGCTTAAATTTGTTTGTGACACTAATGATTTAACCGCTTGCACGACGTGGGCAAAAGCAATAAAATACGCCTATATGGTTCAGCCAAAACTGGTTATATCGTCGCTGTAATGCGACAACAATATACGTATACAGAATCGACGAAGCAGGTATGCTAAGAATCATTTGATCTTAATGCTGCTGTTTATAATTTGCATACAGTTAGATCAACTGCTCTTAGTGGTGTGTAAATTTGCGATCTTACGGCCGAGCAAAATAGCATAAAGCTAAATTGTATACCTATTAGCATAGTAAGCACAGAAAAATAGTGATTAATCGTTAAAAACACTTCTGTTGTTGACAGGTAGCCCATCCTATTGTGCCTCAGCTCTGTCGACATTTTGCAGACTATTTGGGACTTGGAATACAAAGGAAATCCAGCGGTCCCAACGAAATATCAAGTCTTAATATAGGCTGAGTTTAGCTTAAGTAAGCTCAGCCTGGAATACTTGTTAGCCATAGCAAAACTTATTTCTGAAAACTATGCTGCTGATTTTTTACACCATCAAAATTTTGATGAACGACATTATACTGTAGCATCGTTTTAATATTTTGTTGCTAGTCGCTGATAACGAAAAACGAGTGAATTGTCGATTACAAACATGTTCTCAGTTGCTTAGATTAAATTTAAATTAATTGTTCTAAAAACCTAGATTTCTGGAACAAGAATTGACCGTTCGCAAAATACAATACTCAGACTAGGCCCTTTGTCGGTCGACAACGGCGAATCATTAAATCTAGTCATGGACTTTCGCGAAATACAATAGTCTGACTGAAGACAGGACTTTTGTCTGCCGACGACAATGAAATATTTACCCGGGTGATACAAAGAAAAGTTAATACCGTGCGAATTCAGTAACGTAGACACCGGTCTAAATATCCTTGCCGCGATAATTCAACGATGCTGACCAATATCGATAATGATGTGAGTTTGATTCTGATGAATTTAATAGTCTGTTGATCATTATTTGCACACGCGCTTATAACCGCTGTAATAGTTTTGTGTTAAACTTTTTATATAAGACGAATATCCCCATTATATACACAATGAATAAATTGGATTTAAAATATCATCGTTCAGCAAACGTCAGATTCAAATATCACCTGATTAAATGATTGATATTTAAACCTACCCGGAACTGTGAAAGCTAAACATGTTTGCAACGAAAGACTAACTATGATCGGTACTCAAGACATGGCAAAAGAATATTAATATAAAAGGCCAGTTCGCAATAATACTAAAATCCTGTTAAAAGTGTTAGACTGACACGCATGTTTCACGATATAAAATAGTTAAATATTTAATAAAATGATTGCGGAACTGGGTCTATAATAATAATAATATTTGAATACGGAAAGACTATGAGTAAAGGCGTCTTCACACGCTCAAACTTTTTGCTCAAATTTTGAGCTAAAAATTTGAGCTTGAAATTTGTTCAAATTTTGATCATAATTTGACGGTAATTTTTAACGAAAAATTGCGATATTTCAAAATTTGAGAACAAAATTTCAGCTCAAACTTTTTCAAATAATTAATCTTGTCGGTGATTGGCTACATGAATATCCTTGAAAAGTTTGAACAGTGTTCACACATTCAAACTTACCAAAAGTGCAAAAAAGATGCTTTCAAACTTTGATCAAAATTTGAGCTGAAACTTTGTTCAAATTTTGAACAAAAAGTTTGAGCGTGTGAACACACCTTTAGTGTTGAAAAATTGGTTCACATGCACCAAATGGTTTCATCAGCTATCTAAAATTGACTATTGACTAACCCTGACGGGCGTTACGTTATAGCGTTAGAATACAGAACAGCTTAGAGCGCGCGCTTCGGGGGGCGGTAGCATCCTAAGACTTAGTGTATGTCTCATATAAGTTCCCAAGCTTGGACTAATGCATAGGCTTAGTATCCCGCGAACGGCACGGCACGTATTACACTTATACCCCTTAGAGTTACCTTAACCGTGTTTCCACAAGTTATGCTTTTACAATAATTATTCTTAAAATTTGGTTCATTCTCTTTCTTCGGCAAATTTCATAACAATACAAAACTACTGGGTGAATGGGTTTATAAAATAGCGAATATAAGGTGGAATTTTACACAATTACGCAGTGGTAGTCGCTTGTGTTTTCAACACGATCGCACAGGAAATACACTGTGAACAAGGAAGCTGCGCTTTGAATAATATCATTTCGTTTTAATCAAAAAAGCGTGACCGGACCGTTCATAATTAATACTAATTTATGACCCGAATATACAAATAAATAGCATGACCCGAATATACAAATGTTTCGGAAGCGTTATATGTGCTGTGGTCACAAATAAATGTGTGTTTTAGTTAAATAATGATTAAACCAAGGTTGGCGGTGCACAGCTAACTGAAATGGTGTGAAGATCGTGACACGAATTAATGATTTACATGAATATATGTATACCTTTTTCGTCTCTAGGATGTCATTGAACCTATTAACGACAAGTTAATGCTGAAAAGACATAACAGACGTTCAGATTTGTATGTTTGTATTTTTTACAACATTTTTGATTAAATGTGCAAATGTATTCACACTGTATTATTATATAACATGAATATTAGAATAAAAAAAGTTTGTGCACCTAAAATTTAGTCGGATTTCGTAATCTATAGCATAACATTTAACTTTAGTTGGTGTGAACTGACAAGAGTTATAAGTTTACTTATTGTAAAAACAGCTCGAGCGAATATTTTGGCGCTAGCCGGTATCATCAAATATATATTTAGTATATAAGGAATACTTTGTTTTATACTCTTGCTATTTGAACATACGTTATTTTCTTGAAAAAACGCATGGTGCATGGCTTGTATGTTGGCTTGAAAATATATATTAGGAGAAAGAATTCTAAATCTATCAGACTTACTTATACCATTGAATGCCACGAAAGAAGTAGCGGTCGAAGAAATGAACTTCAGGACCTGGTGCACGGACATCTGGATGCAATTTCAAATATTCCAACAGCGCTCGGGTTCCGCCTTTCTTCACACCGATTATAATCGCATCAGGAAAACGACGTTGCAGTAATGAGGGTTCATTTTTGATGTTATAATTTACGAGAGGCGAATAGCCACTCGACAACGTTTGCACTGATGTCAGGAATGGGCTGAAATATTTTTATAAAAATAAGATAGTATGGCTTGTCTGTAGCCAGTAAACAATAAACGTAATCGGTGCTCCAAAATTATTGTGGCACCAATCGTATGGTTTTTTTAAATTACGTAGCTAATCTATTATGTGATTGAATTGATTTTTAATGTAATATACCACTCCTATTCCATAAAGCGTTTTCTGTCAACAGGATTTAAATTTAACAGTGACTCATTTTAAAGATTTTCATTTATAATTTAGGAAAGACATATCTTCTGCAGCAGCTAAAAGTATAATCGTAATTCCCTGTTTACCCAATGATATCTCTCCTGACTAAATATTTTACCCTGCTAATAGATTGCGTTAAAATGATGGTTTATCATAGATCATGATCTGCGATGAAACGTATGAAACCAAATTATGCCGATAAACTAATTATGGTAGGTTTGTTTCGTACTATGATATGCGATAGCCTAAGTTCAATAATCTCTTAAATTTATTAAATGTATATTTCAAAAACTGAAATGAAATGTAAAATGTTAAATGGTTAATCAAGTTCGACTGATGGTTTTTTGATGATATAATAATACGTGGACTATTAATATCAAGTGGAGTGGCACGTCCTTTTGTCTGCACCATCACTCCACTTCGCGCTCCTTTCCTGAGCCAAGAAATCACATTTGCCTATTTTCCCAAGAGTTATCTTAGTTCTTCTCAATTTACTCAAAATGTACCGTGAGTGTGGGAACGAGAGCAAACACCGAAGGGGCACGCGTCTCAACCAGAAATATGACTGGGGATCATGGGCGTAGCTAGGAAAAAATTTCGGGGGGGGGGTGGTTTGACTGAGGCCGAGATCTTATGTCGTTTCTTTCCACCCGGCCGGTATGTTTTTACCCCGCAGGACCGACTTTTAGATTTTTAAAGTGAAAAAAGCAATTTCCAGGCTACTCCGACAGGAAAAGTGCAGTCCAGCTGAGAAAGGTTTTTACTAAGGGGAGACCACTGGTAATTTTTAATGTCAAAAATTTTCGGGGGGGGGGGGATTCCCCCTTTCCACTCCCCCACGCTACGCTCCCGCTGGGGATGGCTATAGAGGTCGTATTCAGAAAATAAGGCAAGTTGGTTCATCATGCATGTATATTTAGAAATATTTTGGGTGTCCCACCCCAAATTTTTGCCTTGTTGATGAATTATGTACACATGGACATAGAGATATATGCCTGGGGAAATATGCAGGCGGATACCTCAGAAATCTAGCAAGTTGGTGACGCATGTATGTATATGTATACTCATACTAACCAGTACAATGGTTGCAAGATGTATTATGTTCCGTCCCCACAGATTTTTTCGATCGTACTGCGCTCCGCCCCCCCCCCCCCAGCTTCTTCTACGTTTGCGCTTTTGGGCGAGGGGGGAATCAGTATACATTGAGAAGGAGCCCCGACAATTAGGAGGTAACCCACCTACAACCACCTAACAGTATATCGTTTATTACTGATCATTCGATGTTACAGTTCGAAAAGTTTTGCATCCGGAGTTAAGTCCGTCAAAGAGAGCCCAACTGTTAAGGAATACTCTGACTGCAACACCCTCTGTCAGCCTTACGACCACCTGTAGGCACCTGTATCATAGATGTGTTATATTTTATCTTGCACCGGAAATATTTTGTCCCAGCCTGCACACCGCGGTTGTGTTTTAACTTAGCCTGCCGCCTAGATGTGTTTTCGCTTAGCTTGGCCACCCCCAATTTGAAGATCGTCCCCACAGGTATCTGAAAAACTATGAAACGAGGTCATCATGCACAAAAGTAAGAGCTCAAAAATATCACATACTGCTTCAATCACAATGACCATTGGCAAAGTAAATCTTGGTTGTAAACCAGAACCAATGCTTTGAGATTTTTTAGCCTATCACCACACAGAATTCTCTCATCGTGTATAAGGCCAGGTAGATGGGCTCTAAAAATTTTGTACATGGTTTCGTCCGTCAATCATTAAGTAAATGGGACTATGAACCATATCTTGGACAAATAATAAAAATAAAACAAAAAAATAGAAATTACCCTTTCACGTCAGTGCTGTTTGTACGCCGTACTTGCCATAGTTGAGAAAATGAAACCAACGAATATTGCACGCCAGATACACTTGCTAAATTGTTAAAAATTCTAATACTGCGACGTCGCATAAACTGCTTATTACTGTTACGATTACCCTATGTAATAGCAAACATTAATTGTTCGCAAGCTGCTGCGTAACCTTTGAGGAAACTAAACAACTGTTGCAGCAATTTTATGATTTTTTTCAGTGATTGAACAAACTAGACAGACACATGGGATAGAATATAAGAATGATCCGAAATGTCTTTCCAAAAGTGTAGGGGTTTTGTAACGGTATTGTTGGCTATGGCCGCGGAATTCGGGTAGGTAGCGTTCCGTGATTTATTTCTAGCAATGTAATACAATACACGTTTATTAAAACGTGGATGAGTGGTCTAACGCGCTGTCTCGACCTACCAAACCAAAACGTGCGTGTTCAACTCCCGGCTTTCCTGCATTTTTACATTTGGAGTCGTTTTTTGTACAGAGGAAATAAGTGATGCTCCTAACATGTAAAATCGTTATGGGAGTAACATAGCAAGAAAACGCGGTAGAAGTCTGCTATGTCGTTTATTCTACTGATGAGAACTCATAAACGATGAATTTATATGACAAACTCGAGACTGATGTTGGTTCACAAATATTAACAAGTAGAACTATAAAAGCATGCATCACAATATAACAGGTTTCAGGTTGAACATGACCTCAAAATTGTAGAGGTTCAAAATTGTTCACTATGAGGTTATTTAAATATCCCTTGGCTTATAGCATTTACGGTTATAAGTTTAGAGAAAGTAGTAACAAGATTAGCACGTTTAATTCTAGGATCAAGAATATAAATACCATAAATGAAAAAATTAATCATTCTTCAAGTGTTAAAAATTACACGTTTAAACAATCTAAAAAATTATAATTAAACTATAGGTATAATTTAGTACTGATGTTGTATTACAATAAAGTAAATTCGAAAAAAAATTCTCATAACGCTAAGAATAATACCAAGACTTTAGTACAGAAAAAAAATTTGTAGAACAGTATAACAATTTATGGTACTGAAGTCTTTTTTACTTATCCGACTTCAATGTGGTCGCTTTTTGGCTCCAATCCCCCAAGAATTGCAGGGTTGGAGGCCCAATGTAGTTTGGGGTACCGGCTACCGCACTCAAGGTTTCTTGGTGTGTGTACCAACTAAAATGCCGTCGGTAAACAATAAGATTACAACAGGAATACGAGCCACTGACGCTGCTGATCTTGCTATAATCGCGGGTTGTTATTAGCGACCATTTAGTCGCTATTCTTCTGCTCCGTAGTTACATTAGGGGAGGAATGGAGCAGCCGATATCTTCAAAGAAACTTGGGGCTATCATTACAAACCTTGGAGGGTAAGCCAAATAACACCACATCATCGGATAAGAAAAAGTACATGAGTAAGCTCGTGTGTCACACCCTTTATTGATTTCATTGACTCTTGATAATACCAAGAGTGCATTAGGGAAGAGTATGAGACTTCTCTGCACTCACATGTTAGCCCGTGTTTGATGATACGGGCGTTTTCGGCCTGACCCCCAGATTCTGGTGGGTGGGGGGGGGGTAGGTCGCACCCCCCCAGAAACTTTGGGTCGGGATATCTCGGCCCCCAAAAACTGGGTGGGGGGTTAGATCGAAAACGCCCGTATCATCAAACACGGGGTAACACGTGAGTGCAGGGAAGTGTCCTGCTGTGCCCTAATACACTCTTAATAACACTATTCGAACTATACACATGTTAGATATATTTAATTGCAATAAAGCAGTTGTATTGCATCAAACCACATGCAGTCCTACAAAATATTCTACCATTGCTTAAAACATACATGATGATCTCCGAGATGTCAGGGGAAGGCGTATCGGGGGAGGCCCTCTGAGTGGGAAAAGTCCTAAAAGGGCGGTGTTGAAACAGTTGACACCCCAGCCGAGGACCTATTTTTGTCGATTTAACTAACATTTATACCAATTTTGACCGTTACCTTTTTTTGCTAAAATTTCGCGCGCATCTTCGGCGAAGGGAGGCAGATCATCAGGGGGTAGTGGTACCCTGAAGGGGTGCTAGATCAGGGTCTCTGAGGGAGATTTAAGGCCTCAGGCAGGGAAGCCCCCTGAAACCCTGCTTTGGCATGTATGGCTTAATAAAAGTGACAAAGAAATAGCCAAATTTTCAAACTCCGCCTCGGTTCTTCCTGAAGTTTGTGTGCTCGGATTGGATGCTGGGCGATCATTGCACTATACATTAGTTGTAACAATTCAGTTTGCTGCTTTATAAGAACAGTTTTCAATAGTTGACACCACGTGTTTGAAATATACAAAGTTCGCAGACAAAATTTATGGTTGGCTATGCTATTTGTAAATAATGGCTGGCTCGGCTCGCCGACAGAGTGGAACATAGACGACCTGAGCCTAGCGCCTAATTTGTCATCTCTTAGAGTGGACTACAGCATAACACCAGTCATAACAATTATGTGATATTTTTTGCAGTTGAGCCGATTACGCTTTTTAGGAGCAAAGATTAAACACGTTTCAACATCCATTTTACTCTGAATTCTATTACATTATTATTCTTTGTTACATTCGACCCTGATCTGTATTTTTACCATCGCAAATAGCGTTTGTCTAGGTTAAAAAGGATAACTTACAATTGCTAGCAGTTTACTTTATATATGATAATTTTCCGTATAGTTTTGTTTCACCGTTTCTTTAGTTTAATCAAGGGCACATTAGGGAAAAGTACGACACTTCCCTGCACTCAGATATAAACCCATGACGCGAGCGTCTTTGGCCTGACCCCCTCCGCAGTTTTTTGGGGGGTTGAGATACACAGACCCCCCAAATTTTGGACGGGAGTCGGTTGAACCAGAAGCTGCTTATAATCCGACCTTACCAGAAATTGGGGGGGTTCGACCTACCCCCTCAGAATCTGGGGGGTCTGTGCATACCGACCCCCCAAAAAACTGGGGCGAGGGTCAGGCCGAAACCCCCCCCCCTTCATCAAACACGGGTTTATATGTTAGTGCAGGGAAGTGTTATATTTTCCCTAATACACTCTTACTTTAATTATATAAATGAAATTTGAAAACTCACCTCTGACAAATGATGCAGTATTCTTTGTAATCTTCGACCATAACATTTCGTAGCTGTTTTGTATTCGATCAAGATCCGGTCCATATCTATACCAGTACAGACGATGTTCATCGCTTGTTCTACGGAAGCAAGGTGGTAAAAGGAGGAACACATGAAGACATAACAGCGTCGCAAATACTAATAGGAATGTGAAAAGCCTATTCATTTGAATTCTTCGAAAACAACGATTAATGAAACAACATCTATGCTAATAGTTTCTCTATAGTAGAAATAGTAAAAAACTCTGAAAGAATATATATTCGTATATTTTACGTGATGTAAGTATCGCAATCACTTCTATTTTAAATTTTACCTGTTTAGAGTAAAGATTTTTAAGGTATTTTTCGGGTTTCGAAAAGGATGGTGCCTCCTCAGTTTTAGTAATTTCTAATTTCGGGCGTAAGTAGTGGCACTTTGACACAAAAAGTCTAACACGACTAGCACCAGCAGCACTTAACCTTATGAGGATAAAACATTTGGTAGCGCAATTTCTAATGATGGTAAAATGGTCTTTTGGAATTTGCTACTGGACGACTGAACCAAGGTTTTCGATTTCCAACTAGGCTACTGTAGTTTTATCAATCAGTAGCAATACCTGCCAGTAAGGTAGCTTCAGATCTAGTATTTTCGTAAAAAAGATAACTTGATTATGGTGGAACAATATTGTCATCGAGAAACTTTCGTTTAAGGGTAAGTGTGTCAGACTTTATGTATGACAGCTAAACGAAGAACAAAAAATATTTTGTCATCTTTTTCAGATGGGCGTTGTCACACACAAACTAGTTTCAATTACAGCGTAGTAATCTTTATAAGTTGGTTTCGTTTCACGTCATTTTAAATACATTATCGTCATATCAACATCATCGACCAGAACTGATAAACTAGCGAACCATAAAAGTCGGCTTGTTTTAAATTTGCTGTGGTTCCAAAGCGAAGTGGTAAAGTTAGATGTTAACAATTAGGGCTATTTGAGCTACTTACTACTAAAACCAGAGCGTTTTCGTGCCTAAATTATTGCTAAAATAAAACATTAATGGAACAAATACCGCTCACACACAACGAGACACACAAATTAGACAAGACGACAGACGAGCTAATAATGCGATAACATTATATATGCAACTGGCCGAAACACCAAAGCCACGCCTATTAATAAATGGATTATACAGTTCATATCGCTTATATATTGCGTAGAATACTGTAGAGGCTATATATTTGGAAATCACAGTCAGTGCGATCGATATTAGATGGAGTACTGGACTTTTTACGGACATGCAGAGGCGCAAGCAGATGAGGTCTCCAACAATGCCTACCCTGTCACAGACTGCTTGCGGCCTTTCATATCGTCAACCGGCAGCACTAAACAGCGTTTCATAATATGACGCGACCCCGGCATACACTTGAAAGATTAGCTGGGACACGCATTTCCCTTCAAAGTTTCCCGGTTCCTCCGCTAAGGACCACGCCTGGGACAGAGCTTGCTGACACAAGAAAGGGTTGATTATAAAACAGCTCACATCACATATTACGTACTGTAGAGGCGATATGTTTTGAAACCACAGTCAGCATGATCGATATTATTTAAAGGACTGCAGCATTTGCTAACGACAGAGCGGTCGTATAGAGTAGGAGGGCAAATTATTGGGGAAGGCAGACAATTGTGGGCTCCCGACCCATGTGAACTGTACGATTTGCTAGATATTAAAAATTATTGTTCTGTTGTGGTAAAAAATGAGAAAGTCCTAGGTATGCTTATTACAGCAGGCCACGAAGATTCGTGTCCTCACTTCCACCAAACTCACTGACCAGGGCGGATGAGTAGTTGACATGCCACTGTAATGTTTTAATCACGGAACCGTTATGTTGTGATATTGCTATCTTATTTTTATTTGTATATGATGTACTCTTAATAGCAATACTATTATGATTTACATCCTGCAATAAATTTGCATTTGGCATCCCGTTGAATAAATGTTGCGCCGCAACGGAGTGAAACAGTGGTGCGGCACTCGGAGGACCGATCCCCTCATTTTGAGGTGGCCTCCTCCAATTTTGGAGTAGCGGCCCCCTCACTTTTGATCAGCGTAACAATAATCATGTTTAATATTGGGCTAAGGAGGTGACTGTGGAGAACAACAAGCCTTAAGGCTGCTAACAAAGCGGGTGAACATTAAAACAAGTACAGGTAAAGAGTACTCGTAGAATTCGATCAATATTTATATAATGCTTTGCAATGCAATAAAATGTTGTCAAGTAACTGCAGGCGTTGACCCGATAAAACAATGGCTTGCCTGCTCAGATATACGATACGCCACTAATTGTCTACAAGTGACTAATGATTATGATGAACCACTGTTGAAAAGTGTGTTTCAGGGAACCGATATGACAATGACGTTACAATGTAGGTGACTTGAATGACTATAGAATCATTTTCTACAAACAAAGCTTTGAATTGTCACGAGAATTATTTTAGCTTAGGTTAAAATTTTTTGTTCTTTACGTGCAGAAAGTGTCACCGATTTGCTACGGAGCGTTGCCAGAACTTTCCGCACGGGTGTGCGTAGGAGTTGGTAGGTGGGCCACAGCGTAAAGCCAACTAACAAATAAACATGTACTTTGCGTTTTTATCATCCCGCACGGGTAATGTCAAAGTGTTAAGTTTTATTTTAATTCGTTACTATCTTTGTAAAAACAATAACATTATCCGAAACACGTACTCACCAACAAATTGGGTTCGACTACTGTTATTCTTAAAGTAAAAATTTAGACTGGTTTTTGCACTCAAAAAATTAAAATGTCAGAACATTTCAACTACGATTTCGTTGTATTCGCTTTCATGATGTTATGTCTTGATAGTGGCTAACTTTATAAAAATGCCCATTTTATAAGCGCAAACAGGATATAGTTGAAACGAAAGATTTTAGGAAATGTTGCCTCAACGAAGGGGCGCGAACACCAGATATGCCTGAGGGGACGTCCATGTAGGTCGGCCCCCACAGAAATATGGAAAGCAGGTCAACATGTATGCATATTTAAACATATGTCTGGCGTCACACCAAAAAATTTACCATGTTGACCAATTATGTATATTTGTGTAGAGAGATATGCGCCTGGGGGACTGATATGTAGGTAGGTCCCCCGAAATCAAGGGATTTGGTTATGCAAGTATGTACATTTAAATCGTCATAGAAACCAGCATGCACATAGCCCTACAACCGTTACAACATGTACTATGTCCCGTTTACCTGCCCCTCGATTTTTTCGATCGTACTGCAGTTTTTTTCACTTTTGTACCCTGGCTACGAAGTAGATAAAACACTGTCTTAGATCCTGACTTAGATCACTTAGACTGACTTAGACTTAGATCCTGACTTAGACTTAGATCACGACCTAGATCCTCGCCTCGATGACCATTAATATATATCTAAATAACAATTACATTCTTCTGTCGCTATAGCGCTTATGTAGTTGATCCAATGGCTCAGATGCCGTGGTCGGTCTAACTATTGCTTGCCTGACACAAGCCCACAATGTTCAGCATCGTCAATCACCCAACAGATTAAACAAATTTTCAAAGACAATAAATATATACTAGCTTTTACATTATTAAAAGTGACATTGTATCAAATATGACGGTAGCACATACATTAGAGCTATATTATATGAATATGACGTTATATCACAGGTTTCTATAAGGTGAGAAAGCGGGCTGCTCCAAAGGAACGGACGTTTTCTACACCATACTTACTCCGTGACACTCCGTAATCCAACACCATGAAATAATCCATGCCAACGGGCATTGGACACCCGTACATTAAATATTTTTAAACTCATTTTTAGACACTTCCAAGATGAAATACAATTGTTATGCAATCCAGCAATTCCAGCCAGCCATGACCATTGCTATGCTATATATAACCTACAAATTGATTACCTAATCAGTATGTCACTCTATTTTGTGGTCATTATCGTCGTCGTTGGTGGTATAATGCATCATTCACATTATTATTATTACTTTTTGTTAACTAAATACCATGTTTTATATTTAGTTATGAATGGCTCATAAGTTAAGCTAAATGGTTACCATGGCTGCCTTTTAACCTAAAGAAGGAAATATTACATACAACTATTACTACGTATACACATGTTTTTACGTTGAAGCATTCCAACTGCTATGTTAGACATCAGCAATCATTGTCGATAACCGCATTACCTACCGCAGACTGAGTTAAAGAATGGGATATTAGATAAATGTTAGGTAATATTGTCGTTGTTCGCGAATTATAGTTTGGCATTTTACGGCGAAATTTTAATAAGAAGTGTGAAAGAGCCAAATTTAAACAGGAATTTAGTCCAAAACAATCGATCTTAATTTGATTGAGGCTGCATTCCACTCGGTCTATGAATGAAGCTTGTTTGAAAACCTTTATAGAGCCACATATTTTTGCATATTTCGGTGCGAAGGATTAGCTCCTATCGCCTTAAATTAGTTCGAAGAAAGATTATTGTACAAAGTTTTTGCATGACAACAGTGAAACTATACCAACACAGACTGAAATAGTGTTACATTCGTGGAAATTCAATGGAGTTGACCAGGCTAGGTATGCAGCTAAAGATATTAAAACTTAAAATATTAGGACCAAGTCAAGCTGACGCCTATCACTCGTACTGGATGGAAAATGCTTGATATATATCTGGTATAACTGTGCTTAATTTTAAGTATAATCATGCTTATTGCAAACTTTCAGCAAAAATTTATGCTTAACATTAAGCATTATTAATGCTTAAACATAATTTTGCTAGATAATTTAAATAGCTAAAACAAAGTAAATAATTTTATTTAATATTTAGCAATATTATGCTTAAATTTGAAGTTTTTAAGCATTTTGTTTAAAATAAGCTTAATTTATGCTAAACATTTTAGGTCCTTATTTAGCATAGTTATGCTAAATAAGTAGCGTAAATTCCTAGTTACTATCTAGCAGAGCTCAAGAACTGCAAGCTATTTAGTACAGTTATGCTTACAAATTTTCATATATATCAGCATAAACATTTTGCGTGTATGCTGTACTTTAAGTACTCTATGATGTTATTCCCGTCAATTATTTATTTATCTTTGGCAAAACAACAGATATCGATTGAAAACTAAAACCAACACAACTCCACATTTTTACAGTAATACACCTCCGATATTATAAAATTGTATAATCTTGTCAACTTGAAGTGTAAAACTTGTATATATCATAAGTGCCCATAGATGGGACAGATGAGTTACTTTCTCTAAGAATCAATCCCCTTTACTTAAGCGCGCGGACATGAAGAAAATTAACAAAAATTTGCGGAAAAATTGGTGAAATGTCGAAAATGAAAACGAGATTTTTTGTTAGCTATCAACATGCCGCCCTCCGCACATATATATGTATGCTCACTAATGCAATCATATGCACCCCCAAGTATATACTTTAGGCGCACATTGTCTTTAGGTGTAGCGGATCAACAGCGGGAGCATACATTTTAAACTTTTAGAAACTCATAATTTCTCCAATTTTGCTAAAATTTTTCAATATATTTGCAAAAAATTTTCTAAAATTTTGCCAATTCACTGAAAATTTTCTGCTCGGAACGGGACCAGAACTACTAGTATGCGGGGCCTCAGGAAAGAGGGTAAATATTAATTTTGCGAATATATGAATACCTGAATACCTACGAATATCTATAAATATATGAATACCTACAAATATATGCAAAGTGTATATAACAATATTATTATGTTAACTAACAGCAGACGCTGAAGTTTAATTGAACAGGTTTAACACAGATAGAAATATTGATTGTAAAATTTTGGATTTCGATTCTTAAAAATGAAGTTTTCTCTCAATAACTGCTATATTTGTATTTGCGAGTTATTTGATAACCCAAAACCAACAAGCTTTGTGCGGCGTTGAGATGGCTTGAACTCGTGTGATTTAAATCTTAGCAATTTCCAAAGATATACATACTGGCTTCAACGTATAGCTTCGGCCATACTAGTTCATGGCAACAGCTATGATGAGCAGCTTTATAATAGCTGTAAAAACTTTAGATTTTTTAGATCTTCGAAGAAATAAGAAAATTTCAGAAATTTGAAGAATAAATCATAATTGCTATCTACACGGGTATCAATTTATCTGGTTACAAATTTTCGAAACGACTAAATCATATATTTTCCGCTGGTATGATTTGTTAAATCAACGTTGATTTTATTTTTGAAATACAGTTGCATTTGGGAAGTTAATGCTCAAGATTCAACTGCGTAAGCAACCGCTGATAGATTCGTTTAGCGGTTGATATTTAATAGTCCATTTTGAACCTTATGTCGTACATTCAAAGTTATTAATCGGGCTTGAGTCCAGCTATGGGTCGATCCGTTATATCCTTCTTAAAGCAGCATAGTTCTGGGGTTCAGGAAACCACAACCACCCGCTTATCACTATGCTAATTCTGAGATTTATCTTGGAACCGTAGCTTGTCGGCAAAGCCACAACCTGTATATATAGGTTACGGCACTCAGCTTAACTTTGGTCATTGATCGAATATGTCCATGCGACCAGCTAAATCTATACAATATACCTCAATATTATGTCAACAACAATTTGCACAAACCGCTGGTAAAGATAAGAAGACACTGTTGAGCATATTATAATGATATATTGTTATACAAGGCTTGTTCGTTGTCCTGCCTGCGTACCTGGGTTTAACTAAAGTAAATATAAATCAACAAAATAACGTTCTCGAGAATAATCTAATTTGAATAATGGTATTTTGAGGCATTAGAATGGATTTATTCAAATTTTTGATTGCTACCATCATGGTCAACCAAATTCTTTACCAAATAATTTATAAGTTTATCAAAATATTCATTATAATAATTGATTTTATGGTTTCCTACACTGTTTGTGTCAATTAAATATCGAGACAGAAACAAGTTTTATCGTCGTGCAGACAGCTTCTGATCAAAGTGACATGATATGAAATATTACAGTCACGGACACCATCAACACACATAACTCGTAGAGCTAAGCGAGTTTTCTCCTACAAATGAAATCGAAATTAATAGCGGCAGACTATGATTTTTTGATAATACATATACAGAATGTCTATCAAATAACATACCAATAAAATAAAAGGACGAAGGGTTTGGTATACAGGAGCAATAGCTTAGCTTTCGGCGTTATCACACTCAACGCGACGCAAATTTTTACGCGTAGTAAGATGTTACATAACTCCCCTGCGGAGTCGCGGAGCGAGCGTACGTTGAAATCTAGCTGTATCAAGAAACTCCGTGGAGGGGATCACGTCGGGCTCACCAATTGAAGGGATCCACGGGTGATCATAGATTGGACCAGCCGGGCTTCGAACCGGCTCTGTGGCTTGCAAGACTAGCGCGCTACCATTATACCACAGGCCCAGTACACAGCGTGTTCAGCTACGCTATATAGGCTAGCGTAGTGGGATGCTACACACGTAGCAATTTATAGAACTTGAGTCATGCTGGATATAGCTTTGTACTGACACAAGGCAATACCATCTGCAAGCACCCTTCTGCAGTTCACTATCTATACCGTTAAGAAGTCGTCTTCAGTTAAGTAACTAAGTTCTTACGTAATCCGGATAACGTTAACTTAACTCTTTCGTTCGTATATTGACAATATGTCATAATGTACATTGCGTGGCGAGTTGACTGTCGCGCTTGTCGTTATGCTTGTGTTTGCACGCGCGTTGTTATTCGTTCGCTTTGCGTGGTTCCTAGATTGCATAGCTTTGCGAGTTCCATTAGCAAACCAAGCAACAGCTCCTAGATAGTATAGTGGCTAGTACATAAGATTCGCAGCCGAGCGACTCAGGCTGAATCCGCGGTTGGAGCAAAAGTTTGCTCGAGATTGTGTGAAACACGCTTTGGTTTAAGAAGGAAAGGGTTACTAAAATGTGTTCAGATAAAATATCTGAACACATTGTATTAAGAACATGAGCGAAAAATCTTACATTATTTATGTGTTAGAATTTGTATATATACTGAAATTTTGTGTAAAATGTAGATAGAAACGTGAAAAAAGTTTAAAGAAAGATTTTGTCAAATCAAAACTCAATTCCGTGGAAATTTTTAGATGCACGATAAGCCTAATACACAACTATGTTAGAAAGGAAGAAAGGATTCTTACAGTAAAGTCAGTCCAGGTCCGCGCAACGTACGTAAGCATTTAAGCCTAATACACAACTATGTTAGAAAGGAAGAAAGGATTCTTACAGCAAAGTCAGTCCAGGTCCGCGCAACGTACGTAAGCATTTAAACCTAATACACAACTATGTTAGAAAGGAAGAAAGGACTCTTACAGTAAAGTCAGTCCAGGTCCGCGCAACGTACGTAAGCATTTAAGCCTAATACACAACTATGTTAGAAAGGAAGAAAGGATTCTTACAGTAAAGTCAGTCCAGGTCCGCGCAACGTACGTAAGCATTTAAGCCTAATACACAACTATGTTAGAAAGGAAGAAAGGATTCTTACAGCAAAGTCAGTCCAGGTCCGCGCAACGTACGTAAGCATTTAAACCTAATACACAACTATGTTAGAAAGGAAGAAAGGATTCTTACAGTAAAGTCAGTCCAGGTCCGCGCAACGTACGTAAGCATTTAAGCCTAATACACAACTATGTTAGAAAGGAAGAAAGGATTCTTACAGTAAAGTCAGTCCAGGTCCGCGCAACGTACGTAAGCATTTAAGCCTAATACACAACTATGTTAGAAAGGAAGAAAGGATTCTTACAGCAAAGTCAGTCCAGGTCCGCGCAACGTACGTAAGCATTTAAGCCTAATACACAACTATGTTAGAAAGGAAGAAAGGATTCTTACAGCAAAGTCAGTCGAGGTCCGCGCAACGTACGTAAGCATTTAAGCACCTGTCTTGCAAAAGAGAATGAAGTCAGGTTCGATGTATGCACGCAAGAGACCACTAAACCTATATATACAAAAATGCTGCAAAAAATGCCGCAAGACAAATTTGCCAAGATGCCCACTGAGGTTTTTACCTATTAATGATTCGCCAGCAGCTCGTGTACGACACGACTAACTTTAACAAAATACATACAAAGTGTAATCAACAAACGGTAAAAACCATACCACTGATTGACCGCTGTAACTCGGCAAGAGACTGTATTATAGTTTGGTCACATTTCTTCACTCTATATCCAATTCAGCGTCATTTTCCCTTATAAAATGCTGTTACACCATTAAAAGCCTTTCTTCGAATTTAGTTTTGTAAAAGCTCTTTCATTATGTCACAACCATTGGTGGTCATGATGTCTGATCTAAATATTATTAGCTTGCGGCGGCACATAAACCAAAGACAACAACAACGTTTACATCACGAAAAATATAAATTGACCAAAGTCCACATAATCTTATTAAGATATATAATTGTGAAGCTTTCAACTAAATTTTTGCAGTCACAATGTTGACCGCTGTCGATATACGTACACCGATAACGCAGGCTACTTTCAGAATATTATAGCTTTATACGGGTGACAGATTACACGTATGTCCTGACAAAAACGACAGTTATATATGCTTGTCTTGATTTTTCACGGCTCGCAACGTAGACTGCGACCACAAAATATGTTTGCATCGCCAATACGTTAGTGCAGTAAATTATTGTGTTATATGGATGGCGGAATCAACAGTCCATATTTCAGGTAGTTAAAACTAATTGTTATGTGTATTTCACCAATCAATAAATCAATCAATAAATCCATAAATTTACTTAATAAAACGAGATGGCATATAAGCATAAGTAATGAAAGCAATGCGTACTAAAATACATAGAGAATATTAAGTAAATGTAATAAAACAAAAAGGAAGCTTGTCTGTCGCTTACGTCAGTTTCAAGGTTTCTGTTGACCCGAAGATACCTATTAAGGTCAGGGCGATTTAGAAGTATTTTGAAAGCTTCGTGGTTCGATTAGTTCGATAGTCTTTGTCTTCATCTTTACCATGTCGCAATGATAACCACTTATATATACTCATATTCAGGTTTCAGTCTACACTATATTACTATTTAATAGTTGTTAATTTTTTATTATAAATATTATTACTATATTATTATTTAATAGTTATTATTTAATAGTTAATAGTCTACACTATATTATTATTTAATATGGAGGCTGAAGTGCACTTTTGTACATATTTCAGATAGGTAAAACGAGGGATATGTATATCTTAATTTTTTCGGTGTCACAATGTTGACCGCGAAAGTACTAGCGTCGATAATACAAGGTCAAACTACATTATTGTATGGCTCGTCTGAAGTATATGACGGCAAACATGTCTATCATTTTAGGTGGTTACTTAAAACTAAAATATGTGTGCGTTTGTCTGAGACATGACCAGGCACCTATGGTTTAGGCCTATGGCATAAATTGTCGGCAAGAAACGTTTTGAACTATACCTAATGTTTAAATTAGAACTCCGTAACTATTTAATGATGAGTGAAACTAAGCTATGAGCAACGAACTGTATATTTTCGATTTGGTATCGAATCCACAACAAATAAATATACGCGTTGTTAATTTAACCCTCATCGATTAGAACAAAATCTTTAAAACTAACTAAATCATAATAATAAATTACCTCTCAGATTGTGTGAAGAAAATGCCAAATGATCACAATAACCGTATTTCTATAGCGGGTTCTTTTATTTCGTTTCGGTTCTCAGTTTCTAAGTACATTCTCTTGTTTTCTTTATTAATAAATTTAAACGTAAATTCAACATGATATAGCATTTACAGTTCAAAAAATACACAAAAAGCTGATATTATTTTTCTTAGTTAAGGAATTTTGCAACAATCAGTATTTTGCATGTGAGGATTCAGACAATCGCTCGCAGGAAGGTAATAAATGTAATGAGAAATATTTATGTTTTAATTCGCAAGTTTTAGAAAACAGTGCCACATCTGAAAAATAGCATATAAAACACGCAAAAGAAAAATTTCATAAATAAGGGCGCAAACGCAAAAAAATCTGGGAACGGTGAATTAGAACTTCTAATTTGTATGTTTGACGGCTATATGTATGCAGGTTACAAACTTTGTAGACCTACATGGTCGTCTTCCAGACATATTTCTATATATACATACATGATGACTGATCTACTTCGCAGCGTGGTGAAGAACAACTGACATGGATATCCTCGAGACAAATATCTTGGCGTTCCTGCTTGTAAGAACATTATTGACACATACACGACGATATGAGACTGTTGACAAAATCGACTGCTCCCACAATCTCAAACAACTCTTGCGCTGACCTAAATCTACAACTGTTGTTCGGCCTTTGCGTACCAAATTTCGTGAAATAAAACACCGTTGCACTGAACCATCAGCGTTACAGAGAACAAGAATAACCCATAACAGTATTTCGAAACAAAGAAATAGTTTTGTAGTTTTGCATTTTTTAGTTTTGACTATATTTAAGAAAAAGTTGTCACGCTGATGGTCTAAAAATCGTCCTTGCGAAAATCATTAATTTTCATCCGTTAGAAAACGGCGTATTTTAGTTATATAGCTTGGTCGTAGGCTAAAGCCGGTTCGTTTTCCGTTATGTATATTTGTTTGTATGTTTGAATTTCACTAATTAAAGTTCAGTTTTCAAAGTAGTTGGAAACTTCGTCAACCGGGACTCTTCTGCTGTATTTACTAAAAATGCTAATGTTACACAATCTGTAGTTTTTAACTGAAAAACATTTATAGCAATTTACGTGAAAAACCAATATCTATACGTGTTTTTATTCATAGTGTGCGACGCGTTATTATCATTTTATGTGAAAATTTTAGTAAGGATAGCGTTTTCAGACTGCATCTATTTCTTTGGTTTGACTGACAGAACATTAAATTGGCAAAACTTGAAAATAATACCACGACCTACATATACTGTAGGGTTACAACCACGAAAACAATGTAGTTTCACATTATTTATGCATTAAAGTTGGCCTCCAATTATCATAGCTATTTGTCAGTTACGAAAGATAACGCGTGCAACGCTATTAAGTAATATATCAAAATCGCTCTAAATATGTGAGCAAATACCCTGCCACATCTTTTATTGATCCTAATGCCCGCTGTTTTCAACTTTTGTTCCCCTGTAGTCGCGACTTTACCGTATAGACAGTCAGAGTGACACCCATACTGTAAATCAATTTCCGACGGCGTGCGACACACCCCTAGCTACATTTTTCTTTAGTGTCGTGCACACTCTTAGCTTCCAAATTGGCGAGAAATTAACTGTAACGGACACCCTTAGTAGCTCATACGGTTTGTTGATCAACTGTGCTGTGTAGTTTTTTAACTTCTCAATATTTGTATCTAGGCTATATGAAATGTTGATGAAACAATGGCGCACGCTGTCAATAAAACTGCAAGAAGACGCGGTGTGCTTGACACTGTCGAGAAGTGGGATTACCCTTAGCTAGCTGCCTTTGAAAAATTTATAAAAAACATGGGGTGTCTAAGGCACCCTGTTGTCGACAGTGTGGCTGACACTGTGTGGTGTACATAAATTCCAAACGTAGACGACATTATAACTTAAAAGCCGCATAAACATTATCTACTCGAACGTAATGAATGGACTCAAGCGCTTTGTATGTGGCACGTCGACAAACACTAACTCCCGAAAACAACTGTCATCTACAGCGTCACGCAGGGTCACGAAAATTGAATCGTCCGTCTTCCGCGCCCGTGCAACTATCATCACGATGACAATGATTGCGAGTTCAGTCGATCGAAAATAGCAGGGTTAAGGCTGTTTTATATATTTGGTTTGGTTGATTGCTTGGTTCAGTTCGGTGTAATCATCATTAACTATATCACGCAAACTTCTCTACTTCTAGCAGTGATGTTACGAAGCAATAAATGCGTTTCTTTCGTTAAAGCTTTCTCTATAGTTTCATACATATTCATAATGCTTATATTTATTGTTACTTGTGTATTATAGTAGTCGCATTGCAATTATATAATATGTAAGCCGACAAGCCCAACAAAGCGATAATGGTCAAAAGTAAACAATAAACAACAAACGATAACCATCCTCATTTTATATTGCAATATAACAATAATAATAGAGGGATAGTTCTTTGGGTTTGCGCTCATCCTGTTCCGTGACCGTATTGCAAAGTGATGTGTCGACGAAGCATCATCATTTTGCCGTCAACGACGATAAAGTATCAAATTATTATTATTATTATTGCTATTATTTTCATCAAATAGCTAAAATTTGTTTTAGATAGCTCTGAAACAATCGAAAGTATTTTTTTGTCTTTTTGTGCTTTAGAAACGAAGCGTAAAGCGTTGGGTACACAACTTCCGATTTGGACTTAGTGATAGGTGCGTGATAGCTAAAGTAGTGAAATGCAGTCTGCTGAAAAGCTGGATAAGGGAGTGACTTAAACTCACGTCCTTATGTCTTTGAATCCGTAAGCTAACGCGCTTGAGCGATCCCTGGCCGAAGTCATAGCAAATATAAAGTCGCTATATTCAACAAGAACAACGTTATCTGTAGCACAGTAGGAAACTAAATCGTGAGTAAAAAGCTAAAAGAGGAACTGCTGGCGATAGTCGCTGCAATTGCGACGAATGTATATTAACCGGTAAAACTTGGAACTGCAAGATATTTAGAAGTGAGGGGGCGCACTCAAAAGTGAAAAGGTGCTGGGCGAAAATTAGCCTGTCTTGGCCTGATTGTGCAAGACCTTACCAATAAACCTACTGCAGAAAGTATCACTTAAGTAATTCTGATAAATACTGCTGGTTCTATACCTATAATATTTAGTGTCAAGGAGCATAAAATTGATCCGAACCTGTTAGGCAGAATAGGTTTTGTTTCAGAATCTTATTGATGATAAATCAAAACGCGAAACACATGGAAAATATATAATAGAATATTTCACGTATAATTTTTAGATTGACACACTTTTGCATTGTCAGCATACATTATGCCTGCATCCAAGGTTTAGGATCCTCTATGTAACAGATTTAGTAACAGTAAATTTACTCCCAGCAATAGCAGACATTAACTGAATAAAACAATTTTTTGATTGCTCCAGTTCCTGAGCTCAAATTCAGATATCCACAAGCAGGTGGCGTTTATCAACCGTCTACCACGTCTCACTGCTGCTTCATTTTATAAACCACAAACCACATCTTGGCGTTCTATTGCTTAATAGTGCCAATCCATGCTACCGGATCATTTAGTGTGTCTAAAAACAGGGGCCATATTCAGAAATTTTCACAAATGCAATGTGTGAGTGATTGAAGGAAGTATATTAACTATTGAATCCATCCCGGTGTCCGTTTAACAAAACAGATATCCTATGCCGTTTAAATATTACTACCTTTACTGCTACTTTATAGATTATTTTGCTTTTATTGTTCTTTAAAGTTATTCTAATTTCAGAGTATTTTTAGAAGCGGCTTAATAACACTTTTGGTCATGGAATTTTTGGACGAGTGGCTTGATCTCAGATCTTTTTATATCATTCAATTATATAAATAAAGCGAGCGAAAATTAACTACTACAGTCAGATTACGATTACGTCAATATCAACAATTTAGGATCATAATGTTCCACCGATTTGTATCACATACGCATTGCTACTTATTTTGTATTATTTCGTGTAGCCCACAGTGCCTACGTCTATCCACGTTGCCGGTTCGGTACAATCGAAGGATATTGACTGTATGTCTACAACATTTGACTACATCATTTCAAGCAAACAACGCGAAGATACTTATCTTTTTTGGCCTAGGCGACAGAATTTCTTTTAATTCTCGTTCAAGAAACGTGCTTAATAAAATACTTTATGACAATTCGTTAGCGATTCACCCTTCCAACATTAAAAAATACGACATGCATTTATCATCGTACAATTGAACCTACCAAAAAATATTTCAACTGCTTGTTAAGATACAACCGATCAAAACAATAATTATGAAAGACCACAGACTAAATTGTTTAGCCAAAACCCTCGACAAGACATAACATAACAGTAGAACAATACTTGTGTAATATTTCAACTGCTTATTAAGATACAACCGATCAAAACAATAATTATGAAAGACCACAGCTTAAATTGTTTAGCCAAAACCATCGACAAGACATAACATAACAGTAGAGCAATACTTGTGTTTCTTCAAAGTAGGACAAGTACTTATATATGTATATATATGTGTGTATGTATGCACATATATGGATATAAATTTGAATACAGGAGCCGCCAAGGAAACCAATTTTCTCTATTTTTCTTCCAATTGCCGCGCAATCATGTCACAGCGACAACTACTAAAGAAACATAATTTATTTTTTCGACGAACAACACAAATCTCGCCTGAATACGTACATGTGGAGTTAAAATGGAACTAAAGGCACAACCAGCAATGTCGTTTTTGTGTATGCGTGCGGGTATGCTCGATAATTTTGGTTTCAATATTCCTGGGCACGCTATACTGTTCAATTCGTGTGCTTAAACCTTGGCCAATTCAAGACTTTATGCTACCAAATTGATATATATATATTTCTACGAGTACCACCTGCTACTAGTAGACCATAATTTTAGTATTGCCAGAAACTAAAACGATTTGTAAGAAAACCTTATAAATTATAACCTGTTTGAATATATTATAGCTATTAATATATTTAATATTTTATTACATTTATCAAAGAAAAAGTAAGCAAAATTTTGTTTAAACAAATAAACAAACAGATAAATGAACAAAGTGTGGAAGACCCTTTTATTGTTTAAGCTTATTGTTAGAATTGTTTAAACCGTTTTAGTTACAAGCTGAAAAAACTACAGTAAGAGGAAGAACGTGGGGCGTCCTTACATTTCGTACAATGGAGCGCGGCTGTAAAGAGGCTTTTTACCTGACCCAAAAATATCAAAACGATGTTTCTAAATTTTTATCAAAATTTTTTGAAAATTTCTGTTCAAATTTTGATCATATCTTGAGCATGTGAACAAGAGTTTGAACATGTGAGCGTACCTTTAGCAATTTTGGTTTAGAAGAACACACTTTTTTGAATTTAGCGCAAGGGATTATTTCAAACTACATATAATTGTAAAATTAAGATAATTTATCAGCAAATTTGCTCTAGCGATACTGCTTCTTCCAACCCAACGGTCCCAGTATAGTGTCAAGCAGAATAAAACTATTCTCTTCAGCAATTAACGCTTTTTATTAAATCGACGTGTTATGATAATTATGTCATATTCCGACCAGGCCGATTATTAAACACGAAAAGTGAGTTTACAAATTCAACTTCAAGCCTTCAGATCAACATTATTGAGTTCTAAATCTAAGCTAAAAATTTAATCAAACTTTGAATACTTTTTTCGTATGTTTGAAAATTTTGAGAAGTCAGAACACTGCTCAAACATTTATAATATGCCACTGTTGCCATTCAGGAAGAGCATATATATCCTATGCAATTTTGAACTCTAAATGTAACAGAACCGCGAAAAAATTTTCTGAAGCATATCGAGTCCCGCATTTTCGTTTATAAATAAAAATTTGATCAAATTTGATCGAAATTTCAAAATGTATATAGCTGGAGTTTAGAGTTCAAATTTGGAGCAAAAGGTTGAAACGTGTAAACACATCTTAAGGCGTGCTCACACGCTCAAACTTTTTGCTCAAATTTTGAACTCACAAATTTGATCAAAATTTGACGGTAATATTTAACGAAAAATTGCGGTATTTCAAAATTTGAGAACAAAATTTGGGGTCGAACTTTTTCAAGCAATAAATCTTGTCGGTCGTTGGCTACAGGAACATCCTTGAAAAGTTTGAACAGTGTTCACACATTCAAATTTACAAAAAATGCAAATAAATTCCTTTCAAACTTTGATCAAAACTTGAGCTCAAATTTTGATCAAAATTTGAGCAAAAAGTTTGATGCGTGTGAACACGCCTTTAGAATAGAATTCAACGAGCGATATAACAAAAATATATGCTGATTCCTCGTATTAAATATGCTACTATATAATTAATATTTAACAACTATTGCATATATTATCTACCTGTCTTTAAAATAAAGAAAAGCAAACAAAACTGATTTATTAAATTACATACTAAAATAATATTATAACAAAATAAAAGGTAACATGTTGTAATTATGTACGCTTTAAAACAACTGCGCATTTGTAAAAAACTATATAATTAAGTTTTTATACAAGATGTAGTTTTCTTCTGTTGTAACACTTCGGGATGAGATGATTTTGTCGAATCAACAGTTGTATGACGTCCAAGTATTGGCGGGCAAGAGTGAACTTAAGGAAAAAGTAATACCCAAATGTTAATTTGCAAAAACTATGTTCCAAAACTAATTTCTGAACTCAAAGATGAACATTGCACGTGCTATGTTATGCCAGAAGCAAGGGCAGGCGTCATTTAGGAATAATACAAGGAATGTGGCAGCTACTACAAATAGGACACACCACAAAATATTCAAATCAAGAATCAAAATTTCATTGTTTTCATAAAAGTTATAAGATAGATTGCATAATTAGTGAGTGTTCTGAATATTTATAACTACCGAAATCCTAAATTTTGTTACTACACATAAGATGCGGAAACTGATAGAAGGATCTTGTAAATTTTTTATACACTGTGCAGTTAACACTAAAGTCTTCAAGCATTATAATTTCTATATATCTCGGCTTGTCCGGGAGCAGTTGATAAACAACAAACCCTTTCAAGTTACGACAGCCGGTATTGTGCTTTTATCGCTTGGAACTTGGCTGTAGGTTAATCGATTAACTTAAAATTTTATAGCGCATATACCTTAGTGGTTTGCAGTGAACAATCGGGCTAAAGGCATTTCGAAGTCGCGATAGCCTATTTGAAGTTATAATATTTCACTATTTCTATAAATTTGCGGAAAACATAAAACATTTTCTAAAAATACATTATCGGCGTCACCGGCATTCTTTGTGATCATTTTATTTTCTAATGGGATTGTGGGCAAGATCGAAAACTAATGACTAGAAACGAACTCAGGTTTTTATCTAAGGTTATAGGTGTATGCGCTGCAACTATTTGAACTCGTCTGGCTCTTTCTCCCAATAATATTACCTAACCCTTTAAACCGCTCAAACTATGTTTCCGAACTACCATTGGACCATAGTTTTCTAAATTCTTGAATAACAAATAGTTGCCGTAAACCAACAGCGTACCACAAAACAAGAATGTCCTATAATGCAAGCATACATACTCATAGGGTTACCTCCTGAGGTAGGGACCCCACGCGACAGGTCACCGGACCCCACCCCCACAGTCGCAGAGCACATAGGTTATTTTGTGGCGCCAACTTCGCAGCAACCTCCCTCTCTCACCGACCGTCCGGACAACCCTGAGAGGTCTCCCCCGGTGACCCGGGCACCTCTGGGACCGCGGACCTTGGTCATGTATGCCTATAACAGCGTTTTGAAAAAACACAAGGTTGTTTAGTTCTGCAATTTACAATTTCTCGCAATGTCCGGGGCAGAATTGTGTTGCCGACAGAATTGTGTTTGTCTAGATATAATTTTCTGAAACATATATTCGTTGCTTCTTTGCCAATAGTGTGCTAAAATATATAGCTGGACTGTACGCAGCCCTATTTTTTTCAGAGTTGTTTCTTTTTTAAATTCAATAATTAAAGGTCAGTTTTCATGGTAGTTGAAGATTCTACCGAGCGAGGAGTTTTTATATATATGTCTTGTTTAATCGGCCTACTTCCTTGTTAGACCGTAAGTATTCTAAGAAAACATGAAACTACAAAATACGAATATGTTAAATATTGCATATATCAACAGCTAGCACATGGAAACAATAATTAACTTCAGCCTGGTTATTTATAGAACAATATAAAAAATGATGCTTATAAATGTATTGGCCCAATTCAAGCGAGATCAAGTAATGTTTTTTCCGTAAGAAAAGAACGTCGTGGTGCAGCCACCTAATTTAGGGTAAGGCTTAGAATGAAGTCCGGTAGTTAAGGCTAAGGTACAGACCTAATGTTCGGCATCGGTAAAGCTAGGGATTAGGCCTACCCTAGTTCATCGTGAACACTTGATCATGTATCATTAATCACCGCGAACACTTGATAATATATCATTAATTTAGAGATGAAAATGACTGAATTCAGACTAAAGGTCAACCTAACTGAACAATTACCACCATTTGTTATTGAATTGGACCTTGCGGCGCTTAATATATTGCTACTATTTCACAGCTAGGTTCCTGGGTTTGGTATTCTGTTTTGTTTTTTTCTTTTTTGATTTTTCAAATGACATTAATTAAAGCCAGATTTTTACGGTAATTGCGGTTTTTCCGACCGAGGCGGTACTGTATTATTACTAAGTTGCTTATTGTTCGGTTATGCATTTCGATTACCATATTATGTATCGACTTGTCCCTCATTATAAGCACATTAAGTCGTATTTGTAGAAATAAGCCATGTGTGATTAGAATTTTTTTTAGTATACCAATGTTTGTCTTATTACGCGACTACAGGTACGGTTTTAGACTTTGTGAATCAAGCACTACACTTTGTTAATCGAACCCTATGAGTTGTTCTATGAAAACTACTAACTTATCTGGTTCTGAGATTCGTGATTCGTACATAGTAGCTTGCGTACATGGTCTAAGTTACGAGTTATCAAATTATGAATTTTAGATCCTCCGTGGAAGCAGAAAAAACCCCTAAGCATTACACATTACTTATAGAAAGATTTCTATTTACATTAATATAACTGTGGTCAGAATGCGTTCTATATGGCAGTAAATTGTTGTCCGATTTAGGCCTTTTCTTGGTAAACATAACCAGTCAACCTGCAACGGCTATTGCGAAAACCATTCAAATGGGCTTTTTCTACTCATTCATACCTCACAAAACACGAACATACATATACATAATATCCGGTCGACAAATGAACACACACCATCTTTGTCTTTTACCTAATTTGTAGAATAATAAATTGAAAACAAGGCTCCCCGTGAAATTAATCGCGCACCTGCTCTCATGTCCCGTTTCAACCATCGCCACCGCAATGGATCCAATTTGTTTTACCAAATTTCCCACAATACTAATATTTTGTTCTCATTAATTTACAGCTTTGACGACGGAGAATGGTTTTTGCAGCAATGAAACGCGAAGAGACGGCGAAGAAATTGCGTCGGTTTGCGGTCTTTTGGCTTCACAATAACCGATATGGATACTAGTTACTGTCTGGAATTTGAAAAATCACACAAATTACTTGGTTCAGTTTGACCAAAACCGCAGAAAATATGTTTGTAAATCAAATAAATAAAGTATGATATTGTGCGCAGCAAGACGCACTAGTTCATTAATGTGTTTAACAGTAGCTATTAACAGGGTAGTACCAAACACGTCTCGAGTGTCGAAAGCTCTTCAAAAGTGGCATAAGGCGGTCGCTGACATTCATTTTGTTATAACCCCACCAGTTAATGTTTTCAGATTTGTTAGCAAAACTGGAGGGGCGGCCCTCTGCCACTCCCCCTTTTACGACGCTGCTGAAACGTGTCGCCTCTGATGTCACCAAATACTAATATTGAATAACAAAAGCAAATTAGATTGATCGGAGCAAGCTGATTTGTAATACGATTATTTTAACTGCTTTGCTATGAATTTATAAATCAAGTAATGCGTAATTTCATACGCGAATCGAATGAAATGAAATATACTCTGAAGAAAGTATGTTAGCGAAGGGCAGTAGCTGGGCCCCTTTATAAAAACACATCTCTAGCAGCAGTAATTTCCAGTTTCTAATGGGCGTTAGAATGGTGAGACCCGGGCGTTCTCTAATGTTTTGATTGTTACACAATTTTTGATGTCATGCGCACACCAGTACTAGGGTCGCTCGGTAATTTCACGTTTATTCCCGATTATTTCATAACGTTCTAACACTAGCAATAATTTCAATACAACATCTTAAAATGGAATGTTAAATTTTCAGTTACCAATACCTGGGTAACAACGTAGGTATATCAAACACCAATGTGGCGACTGTATACATTTAGTATAAAGCATTTATTTCACAGAAATAATTTTTGTTTCTTTATATGTACAAGTGTCTATTGTGGGGTTACCAAATGTTCACGCAATACAGGAAGCAGGAAATGTGTTTCAAGGTTTAGTTTCTGGTTAGGCTTTTTATGTAGCTATCGTTTCATGGACTCTTCTGACAAATCATTTTCGTTGGTAACATGTTCCTGCGGCCAAAATTCAATCGCTTAATACACCAAAAAATTGAATTTAAATGGTTATATAATCCAATGATGCAACAGAGATTAAATTTGCTAAATAATTATGTACTTGTTGGCTAAATATGTTTGCTGCTTTAGTTTTGTAGAGGTCAAGCCACAAATTAAAAGTTAAGTGTCAAAAATTTCATTCCGAGATATCTGAAATTATGTGTGTTTAAAAATGCAATATATAAATTAGCTTTGACATATTGTGTTACATAAAAATGTCTATACTAATGTGTGACAGCCACGATGATTAATATGAAAAAATTACCAAGCTATAAGTATTTGTAGTGAATTAGCGCTAAATCCAGATTTGAGTTTGACTTCTAATGCGGCGTTCACGTTATAATGTCCACGCTGTTTGGAACTTTTGTCCCCCTGTAGTCTCGATCCTACCGTATAGACATTCAGGGTGACACATACTGTAAATCAATTGCCAAGAGTATACAACCCACCCCTAGCTACTGCATTTTTTCTTTACAGTCTACTACACGCCCCTAGCTACAAATTTGTTGCGAATTAACTGTAACATACAGTGTATGTCGATAATGCGGTTTATTAGTCAACTGGGCTGTGTAGTTTTTCAAAATGCTCGATATTTGTACTTAAGCCATATGAAAGTTGAAAAAATAATGCTGCACGCTGTCCATAAAACTGCAAGCAGACACGGTGTGCTTGACACTGTCGAGAAGTGGTAATACGCTAACTAGCTACCTTTGAAAAAATCTATTAAATACATGGGGGTGCCTACGACACCCTGTTGTCAACAGTGTCTCTGACACTGTGCGGTGTACAAAGGTTCTAAACGTTGGGGACATTACAACGTGAACGCCGCATAACTCACTCAAAAATTTGACACTATTCTGAAACGTTAGACCAGCTTCACTTCCTTACTTTATAGAAAAAGCCTTTAGGTTTTAAACATCCATTGACAAATATATACTTGAAAAAATCGAAAAGCAACCGCTGCATTCACGCAGTCCATTTTATAGTACTACAAATGTTATTTGGGCTAAAATTAAAACAACAGGAACTAATAAAATCGTCTTTACGAATACTACAAGTATTGCAGCTTTAGCGAAATAAGCTTCAGTACAATGCATTGCGATAAAATACTACATATTTCAATAAACGGATGTACCAAGATACACTAAACTATTTAAAGGTTTTTCGAGCCATGGGCCATGTTCATTGTCCGTAATGCCGATTTTTATTCGCGAGAATCAGTCGCCAGCATTTTCGTCGGCTGCAAAATTATATTCGTAGGATGAAACATTTTTCGTCTGGCGACAAATAGTCTCCAACCCCTTAAACCATCCCTCACCCCCTTGGCAATGTACCACGTTCGGGTATTATTTGAGTTACGAAAATAAGTGACTGTTTTAGCTTTGTATCATCTAAAATCGTTCATTTTTTGCTTCAACGAAATGGTATCATCTGACATCCGGAACATTTCTCCGATTAAACAATTTCAAAAATTATATATTTACTTGTTTTCGTAATATTTTCAGTTAAGGCGTGTTCACACGCTCAAACTTTTTGCTCAAATTTTTCGCTCAAAATTTGATCAAATTTTGATCAAATTTTGACGGTGATTTTTAAATGAATATTGCAATATTTCAAAATTTGAGATCAAAGTTTGACTTCAAACTTTTTCAGGTACATCTCGTCCATGATTGGCTACAGCAATATTCATGAAAAAGTTTGAACAGTTTTCACGCGTTCAAACTTGCAAAAATGCAAAAAACGTACTTTCAAATTTTGATCAAAATTTGATCAAAATTTGAGCTCCAATTTTGATCAAAGTTTGAGGAGAAAGTTTGAGCGTGTGAACACGCCTTTAGTGATTTTTCACGCGTGCGGTAACAGTAATCACATCTGGATATGCGCGTCTTAGCACAAGCTAATCCGTCCACGTTTACGATAACTTTCCCATGCATCACACATGGCTATAATAATTTAAGCTCATAATGTCACACACATAATTTTTGTCTAATAATTTGTTTTAAAATCGCACAAAAATATAACTATATATATTACATTGCAAAAGTCACCATTACTGTGTAAACATCTTGCCAATGGACAAACGACTAGGTATAAACAACCAAACATATTATTCAGATCCATGGAACCCCAATGCATATTTCACACAATTTAAGGTAAGCTTGTGTTCACGGAACTAAAAACATTGTCATTTTAGAAATTGGGAAACATCAAAAGTGTTTGTCATTAAAAGGTTTATGCATGCTATAACTATTATATACTTAATACACCTCCCTACTATTACAAAACAAGGCACATGAAAGCCATTAATATTTAAGCTTCTTCAAAAATCATCCTAAATAAAATATTACCATTTTAGTTTCAATTCGTAGTGACGTGATCATTGTATAGGGCATTTCACTTGACAGTAGTACGCTCATGCCACCAATAATGAATGAATGTTAATCAGAAAATGTTGGTAAAGTAGCCCATAGTTAATTAATACTTCAATACTCTTGTGGATACGAAGTGAGAATAGACAAGCTGATAACCCGCGCATAGAAACATAATATTATGACATAATAATTAATGTAAATGAAACTGCTGGTGTTGCCAAAGCTAAATTTGGTTGGCTTGGCTCAACCCTAGTGTAGTGATAATCGTAGAATTACTACCAAACTAGCGATTGATCTCATTTATTAGATACACAAACTACTTATAGCAGGATATTAATAGACTGATGAGTGAGTGTTTCACGTCTGGTTTTACAATCATGGCTTCCAAAAACTGTCCCAAATGTTCGGCTACTACGAATAATAGTTGCGAATTTACCAGAGTATGCTTTTATTAGCAATATTACAATATAACGTATAATATATTTTCATTTTTTTCTGAATTTAGAGGTCCATGAACCTGCGGCTCCAAAATACTGGGACATGAACACGAGTGGCGTATAAATTTAATGGTTCAAGAACATGGATGCGGTGCAAACTGGTTTCCTGTGAACATGTGTGGGGTAGTAATGTTCATGACACACGTGGTGGCCCACAAACCTGCGGGTAGGGCCAAAAGCGACCGCGACGTACCGTTGTCGATAATATAAAAGAGCTGAATTGTGTGACACTGTTCAGCATTGTCGCCCATAAACACATATTCATTGATCTATTTAGTGTGTGCTCAGAGGAATTTTCAACTTAAATCCAGTAATATGTTTGTTCCATCGTAGGCGTCATTTGTAATGCCGATTGCTAGTTGGCCTAACTATGTCGCATCAAACGGATTTATAATTTCTTTAGCATTATTTCTATAAAAATGTTGCAGCAGCATTAGACTTGAGTACTGTTCCTGTATTTTTATGTCTTCAGCCGATATGTCCGCACACGATTGCAATAAATGACAGTGTGTCCAGAAGAATTTGGTCTAACCATGTCGCATCAAACGGATTTATAATTTCTTTAGCCTTATTTGTATAAAAATCTTGCAGCAGCATTAGACTTGAGTACTGTTCCTGTATTTTTATGTCTTCAGCCGATCAATCCGCACACGCTTGCAATAAATGACAGTGTGTCCAGAAGAATTTTCAAATTTTGAGTCTTGTAATATGTTTGTTCTATCGTAGGCGTCATTTGTAATGCCGATTGCTAGTTGGACCAATCATGTCGCATCAAACGGATTTTATAATTTCTTTAGCATTATTTGTATAAAAATCTTGCAGCAGCATTAGACTTGAGTGCTGTTCCTGTATTTTTATGTCTTCAGCCGATATATCCGCACACGCTTGCAATAAATGACAGTGTGTCCAGAAGAATTTTCAAATTTTGAGTCCTGTAATATGTTTGTTCTATCGTAGGCGTCATTTGTAATGCCGATTGCTAGTTGGACCAATCATGTCGCATCAAACGGATTTTATAATTTCTTTAGTATTATTTGTATAAAAATCTTGCAGCAGTATTAGACTTGAGTATTATTCCTGTATTTTGATGTCTTCAGCCGATCAATCGACACACGCTTGCATGAAATGACTATATTTTGAGATGCTAACAAAGCAAATATTTCTTCAATAAAAACATACAGTCTTACTACTTTTTATAGGATAATTTAGTTTGTCAATACCTATCCCATGGGAATATATAAGCGAAAAATGCAGTTTTATTAAGAGTGAAACGATAATCATTCATGAGGCATTATAAGTATGATCTTTATAGGATAATTTAGTTTGTCAATACCTATCCCATGGGAATAAATTAGCGAAAAATGCAGTTTTATTAAGAGTGAAACGATAATCATTCATGAGACATTACAAGTATGATCTTTATAGGATAATTTAGTTTGTCAATACCTATCCCATGGGAATAAATTAGCGAAAAATGCAGTTTTATTAAGAGTGAAACGATAATCATTCATGAGACATTACAAGTATGATCTTTATAGGATAATTTAGTTTGTCAAATACCTATCCCATGGGAATAAATTAGCAAAAAATGCAATTTTATTAAGAGTGAAACGATTATCATTCATGAGACATTACAAGTATGATCTTTATAGGATAATTTAGTTTGTCAATACCTATCCCATGGGAATAAATTAGCAAAAAAATGCAATTTTATTAAGAGTGAAACGATAATCATTCATGAGACATTACAAGTATGATCTTTATAGGATAATTTAGTTTGTCAATACCTATCCCATGGGAATAAATTAGCAAAAAATGCAATTTTATTAAGAGTGAAACGATTATCATTCATAAGACATTACAAGTATGATCATGCGCTGAATATAGTTAGCCATAATGCTGGAAAAAGATTGTCACATTGTTGTTAAGAGAAAACCTAACGTTGGTGCTAATTCGTTGGGATGTAGAAAAACTTCGACATCCAATATTAAGAAAATATTTACCAGTTAAATAATAATTGGATTTAGAACAATTGACAAAACTGTGAGTGCATCCGTTAACGTTAGAATAAATTCAATACCTAGTTTGGCACAAATTTAGTATTGGTAAGGTAAACGTAAAATAATTCCCATTCCTAGGCAACCCAGTTAAATCAACTGTTCGTTGTGGAATTAATATAGCATAAAGTTACTTTCTGCAAGCATATAAATATGAAACACTCCTGAAAAAATCTCGGTGTGAATAAACAAGACTAATTCAATTTGATGACTGTCATCAACACAGTAATTAGGTAAAACTCAAATCGTGCTATGAAATCAACGAGTACAACACATAGCAAAATCAAGGTTTTTCACGCTTCACGTCCGTAGCCTCGCAACCCTCAAGTTAGCTTGTATACCGTGCTATGTTTGACAAACTCAAGCTGGTGCCACGAATTGAACCTTAAACTACTGACCTTTTTTGGAGCTGCTGTTCTTTTCTTTAAGGAACCGGCAAACAAGCGAATAACAACGCACCTTTAAAAACACCCTACATGATAAACGTCATTAACATAGAGCGTGGCCATACGCGTTATTGGTAACAGAAAGCGGGGCGCTGTAAAGAGTTGAAGCTGCCACCGACAGCGTTTTACAAAACACAGTCGGGTTACCAAAATTTTATCCGAAAGTTATGCTCGTGAGGTTTTCCAACTTGAATTCCGCCGGTGAATGTCTACCACTTCCTTTTAAAAAGCGGCCGGCTTGTCGTTTTAGATGAAAACTACGTTGCCGATGACTGCGACAGTAAGGTTCTTTTTAAAATTACAAATCAATCTTCCGGATTATATTTCGACAATTTTAAGCAGTAACAGGTATCTGTAAAAAAACTATTGAACCACTACGGCAAGTAGATCTACAAGTCGCATAGCGTATTTTACCACCGTTTTGAATAAAAAGGTCAACGAAGCTCAAATACTAAAACAATCATTGTCATTCCTCACATTGAAATTCCAATTATTATTAAACGTAGTATTTTTATACGGTGCACTGTTTCCTTTCAGTAAAGACTTTAGGGCAATTTGCAATACCAAAAATTCACAACGTCGCTATTTTTTATAAACGCCGCGCAAATATGCTTTTCATGTATTGCACACTCATTCGCTATGGTGAAATGGATTGTGAATTTGATTTAAATCAATCCCTTAGGACGTTTATATCGGTTAAATTGTCAACCATCCGCAATGGCTATTCTTGTGATACAGAAAATTAAGTAAGAAAAGTTAAAAGCTATTAAAATCAAAATATGAGAAGTTCAACGGTTGATTGCATAAGCTAAAATAGTAATTTTTGGCGTTCTTGAACAATAGGCGACACTGTATCTCTGTCCTAGGTACGTACCATTTATCGCATAAAATATCAATAACTATAAAAGCGTACAAAAGAGGTTTGCCAACCAGTGAGAACGCAGTTTAGAGCTTCAGTGTTTTGAAAAACCTATGTCAATGGGAATAATAGTTTTTCATCTGGGTCTCTGGATCTTGGAGATATGGCGACATTTGCTCTTTGCCGAAATAATTGTCGAATGTCATCGAGTGCAACACATCGTATGTATCTTAGATGTCTTCGAAGAAGTACTGCTGCTTATCAGGTAAAATAGATGGGACTAAGTAATTTGTGCCCAAACGCTTCGAAAAAACACTTAGCTCTGCATAGCTCTCCTGTGTGCTAAAATGCATCAAAAATTCCAAAACATCAGAACAAATTGAATATTACTAGCTAATTATGGGCGAAAGCATTCTTTTCTGAAGCCTGTAATTAGGCTAAAGTAGCGAGCGCGTTCTGAAAAGTCGCAACCAAGCTACTATATAAGGAAGAATACTAATAACGATAGCATAGCGAGGTTGCTACACCAAGGCGTATCTAGAGACAATGTTTGGTTGGGGCCTAGCAATTAGGAGGGGCCTAATAATTAATAATGGCGCTATTTAACTTAACTTAAGACTCTCCTGCTACCCAGAACCACTGATTAGAGGGTGCCTAGGCGCCCTAGATCCCGTTTGTCTAAGCCCCTGGTGCTATATGCTGCAATTTGTCACCAATTTATCTGTTTAGCATTATAAAAACTTGTAATATAGTTTTGTTCCATAAACACTAGGTTGAGTTTAGTCGACTATGAATTTTATACGACGATTTTAAGATAAATCAGACAAGCCTTTTTATTATAAATAAATATCACCGTGTATGAAGATACGTATCAATTGATTTAAGAGTTTCCAAATTGTGAGTTTTTATACAAGTTTCCCTGACACTTTAGTTCTTTTAATAGATAAAATCATAGCCACCTGTTGCGTACATAGACTTGTTAGGGATAATTACTTCCCCTTGTCGGATAACTAACAATTCCGGTGAAACTCTAGGTTTATATATAATTGTTATAATTTAATAACTAGAACGCATAGATTTTAAAACAATATTCTTAATATATGTTCCTATCGTTAGTTTATTCTTGTTTGCTTATAAACTAATGAAGTAAAAATGTACAACATTTCTAAAGTTCATAACGTTGGAAACCATCTATCATTTAACCAAAAAGTTTCTTTTGACACTTTTACCGCAGTCGGATTATTATTATTAAGTTCGTTATTACACGGTTCGTCATAATTTAAATGGCTCTAAATGACTAAAGGATATATTTCAGAACAAAAAACTAATACAGAATACAGTAATGTTTGCTGGAATATGCTATGCTCTCGCAAAATCAAAAAGTTTAGCACAGATTTGTTGATAATGAATGTAGCAAGAACAGAAAAAATATCCTATGTCACCTTTAGAGGCCTTACTTTATGGTTAGAAAAGGAGCAGCTTTGTGTGGGGCTCCCTTGGACAGCATCCCAACTTAGGCTTAGCCTTTGATTAAGTGTTATATAAGATGCGAAGCTTAGACTACGCCTAAGGGTTAAGAACGTGAATAGATTTTGACGCTGCTATCATATATATCAACATATGTTGCAGTTTTGACCATTGACATGCTGCGGATGAAGCTGGGAAAAGTGAAGTGGAAGATATTCTAGGATATTAACCACAATACCAAACCTCAGGACTTCCGTTATCCGAAACTGCTTACTTAACCCCCTCTCGTTCCTTTAGTCTATCCATATAACGTGTCACCTTCGAGGGTTACTTCTGACGTATTTCACAGTATAAGCTTACGTAACATCATCACGCAATCCTACTACGGTCATATTCGATGATTAAACATTAGACTGCTAACTTCTGCTTACTATAGCAAAATTGGCGTATGCTGTGCTTGTAAGTGCCAAGAGTGCCTAGATCTAGTATAACAAGCGTTACTGTAATCATATTCGATGCTTAAACATCAGACTGCTAACTTCTGCTTACTATAGCAAAACTGGCGTATGCTGTGCTTGTAAATGCCAAAAGAGCCTAGATCTAGTATAACAATCCTTACTGTAATTATATTCGATGCTTAAACATCAGACTCTAACTTCTGCTTACTATAGCAAAATTGGCGTATGCTGTGCTTGTAAGTGCTAAGAGAGCCTAGATCTAGTATAACAACTCTCACTGTAATCATATTCGATGCTTAAACATCAGACTGCTAACTTCTGCTTACTATAGCAAAATTGGCGTATGCTGTGCTTGTAAGTGCCAAGAGTGCCTAGATCTAGTATAACAAGCGTTACTGTAATCATTTTCGATGCTTAAACATCAGACTGCTAACTTCTGCTTACTATAGCAAAATTGGCGTATGCTCTGCTTGTAAGTGCCAAGAGTGCCTAGATCTAGTATAACCAGCCTTACGGTAATTATATTCGATGCTTAAACATCCGACTGCTAACTTCTGCTTACTATAGCAAAACTGGCGTATGCTGTGCTTGTAAGTGCCAAAAGAGCCTAGATCTAGTATAACAATCCTTACTGTAATCATTTTCGATGCTTAAACATCAGACTGCTAACTTCTGCTTACTATAGCAAAATTGGCGTATGCTGTGCTTGTAAGTACTAAGAGAGCCTAGATCTAGTATAACAATTCTCACTGTAATCATATTCGATGCTTAAACATCAGACTGCTAACTTCTGCTTACTATAGCAAAATTGGCTTATGCTGTGCTTGTAAGTGCCAAGAGTGCCCATATCTAGTATAACAAGCGTTACTGTAATCATATTCGATGCTTAAACATCAGACTGCTAACTTCTGCTTACTATAGTAATATTGGCGTATGCTGTGCTTGTAAGTGCTAAGAGAGCCTAGATCTAGTATAACAATTCTCACTGAAATCATATTCGATGCTTAAACATCAGACTGCTAACTTCTGCTTACTATAGTAATATTGGCGTATGCTGTGCTTGTAAGTGCTAAGAGAGCCTAGATCTAGTATAACAATTCTCACTGTAATCATATTCGATGCTTAAACATCCGACTGCTAACTTCTGCTTACTATAGCAAAATTCGCGTATTTTGTGCTTGTAAGTGCCAAGTGCGCCTAGATCTAGTATACCAATCCTTACTGTAATCATATTCGATCCTTAAACATCCGACTGCTAACTTTTGCTTACTATAGCAAAATTGGGTTATGCTGGGCTTGTTAGTGCCAGGAGTTTCTAGACCCAGTATAATAATTATTATGTGCGCTTCCTCCCTGTATGCCTCCATGAGGGAAGCCAGTTTATTAATGTCGCCACCTGTAGGTTGTAATTTTGTTTTAGGCTTTCAGATTAATCGGACTATTACTCAGAAGATATGTTATGTAAGTGGCGTATATCCATCTGAATTTATGGGTGGGGGTACAACTCATGTGAAATTTTGAAGATATTCATGCACGAGTTGAATACAACTAAATTTTTCAACCCTGTTCATTTTAGACTTTATTTTATGTCTACTGTTTTAGTATAGTTACTATTGTACAATTTTGAGACTGTGATTAAAATTATATAAAAGCTTCACGAGTTGAATACAACTAAATTTTTCAACCCTGTTCATTTTAGACTTTACTTGATATCTAGTGTTTTAGTATGGCTACTCTTGTGCAATTTTGAGACTGTGATTAAAATGATATATAAGCTTCACGAGTTGAATACAACTAAATTTTTCAACCCTGTTCATTTTAGACTTTACTTGATATCTAGTGTTTTAGTATGGCCACTCTTGCGCAATTTTGAGACTGTGATTAAAATGATATATAAGCTTCACGAGTTGAATACAACTAAATTTTTCAACCCAGTTCATTTTAGACTTTATATATTTGATGTCTACTGTTTTAGTATAGTTACTATTGTGCAATTTTGAGACTGTGATTAAAATGATATAAAAACTTCTTTGTCTGTATTAAATGTAAGTTCGGCTGTGAATTTTGACATGATTATCGAGTGGCAAAATTATCGAGTGGCATGTGGGCCGGAATATTGTTGGTGGGAGGTCCAACACTGTGAAGCCCGCGGTTCAAAGCTTACGGGGGCGCTGAGCCCCTGAACCCCATGGATTTACGCCTATGTGTAGTGGCAAAGTACGAGATCTTTTCAATGCAACGTATTCTGATGCATTCTGATCAGATATGTTCTACTAAATAAATTCAATGTCACAATATTAATATATAACTAAGATAGATTCAATTAATTGTTAATTTCGGATATTGCCGTCAAATCGCCTTGATGAGTTCAACATGTTTGCGATGCGAGACTACGTCATTGGACCAATGAAATTTCGTCGGATCAAATTGTTCAGATATAAAGAGTTACAAACACGTTAATGTCCGAATAAATGTGTTCTGTGCACGTATGCTGTTATTTAGGCCTGTAAATTCACAATGCGACTGCTATTAATCATATATATTGTACGCATAGTACTCCTTTTGGCTCTGTTGCATACAGCGCGTCAATTGAATCTTCTATGTTTGTATATAATGTGCCAGAGAGCATTATATAGCTGGTCACAGTTAAATTAGTCAGCCAACTAGTTGTGAATATGTCGGCGCACTAGACGTGTGTGCTTCCTTTGGCAACACCATCCCTTCCCCACCCGGCGTGCCATCACGCATGCCTCTCTCTTCCGCGAAAGATGACAAAAGCGCGAAAAACATGTTTAAATAACCCACTTGCAAATAATGTACCCCCGAGCAAAAATTTCGAGTTACGCGCCTGGTTTGTATGTCAACCAAGATTAGCTTATACTAAACATTGTAAATCTAACAAATCCTGTGGTTTACAATCAATGCGGAAAAACATGAAAACGATGCTAAATGCTTGATACAATTGTAATATACCTGATTGCCTTGTAAGATAACTGGTAAAAATGAAAATTTGAAGCCAAGAAACAATCTCGATGTAACAGCGGCAAAGCTTAAATCCATAAATTGACATTGAACCTTTGCACGTTGCGCCAGTTGAGATTCTGCACTTGTGTTAAAACTAAAAGAACCTGAAGTTCCGTAATATGATTTGGTTTAGCAGTTCATACGAGACCGTGCATTGCTCTTGAACAGTGACAGGTTGTACGCCAGAAAACCAAGACAAATTATGAATATTTTATGAACAGATATTAAGGAAATGTTTTTGGCTTTTGCCAGTTTGTAAGATCTTATACACATTGTTAAACGAAGCGCTAAACGTGAAAATGTGGTAAATGTTGAGGGTCACCGTTTTTAGCTTTTGCCAGTTTGTAAGATCTTATACACATTGTTAAACGAAGCGCTAAACGTGAAAATGTGGTAAATGTTGAGGGTCACCGTTTTTGGCTTTTGCCAGTTTGTAAGATCTTATACACATTGTTAAACGAAGCGCTAAACGTGAAAATGTGGTAAATGTTGAGGGTCACCGTTTTTGGCTTTTGCCAGTTTGTAAGATCTTATACACATTGTTAAACGAAGCGCTAAACGTGAAAATGTGGTAAAGGTTGAGGGTCGCCGTTTTTGGATTTTGCCAGTTTGTAAGAGCTTATACACATTGTTAAACGAAGCGCTAAACGTGAAAAAGTGGTAAATGTTGAGGGTCACCGTTTTTGGCTTTTGCCAGTTTGTAAGATCTTATACACATTGTTAAACGAAGCGCTAAACGTGAAAATGTGGTAAATGTTGAGGGTCACCGTTTTTGGCTTTTGCCAGTTTGTAAGAGCTTATACACATTGTTAAACGAAGCGCTAAACGTCAAAACCACAAATTAAACCTATTCAAGATTTATAAATTTTATATTAATATTCTATTAAATTTGCCAACTCAATTATTTCATTATATTTATTTTCGTAGTAATTTTAGGCTTTCCTAAACTTCGATGATTGGATCTATTGCAATTTTGAAGTCATTTCAATCTCCACAGAATAGCAACCAATAACATGTTTACGTTACACAGGCTATTGTTAAACTATTAACATCAATCCACAAAATTCTTGACTAGAAATTTTTTAAAGTATTTCAGCCAAAGCAGAAGCAACAAACATACAACTAAATATTGTTCTACGGGCTTACTGCAAAAGCAAAACCTAAAAGCTTATCGTATCTTCGAGATGCTAAAGATTATATAAATTTCAATTCCCATGTGAGCTGTAATCGATCAAACAACACCAGCTGCACATGATATGAACCTTAAGAAAAACTACACCGAAGTTTTATTTTCCTAAAAGTTATTCGAGAAATGACATATAAACGACTGTTTTAGAAGAACAAATGCACACATTGACGCACTCTACATGGTAAACTTCTGCTGAGCAAAAATGCATAAACACTAACTGTTTTGAACACTTTATTAGCTTCTAAGCAAAATGATATTAAGCCCCTATTATGAATATTGAAGTGAACGTGGAAGTTTAAAAATACTAATACTAATGTATTATTGTTCTCAGGTTTGAGTTACAATTTATTGGGTACATTGCCAGATAATCAAATTGTAGCAATAAGGTGAGATTGAATAAAACTAAATATAAAAATAAACAAAAAATAAAAAGCATATTTATATATAAGGATTATAGAATAAGTATAAATAGATTAAATTATTTCCACAAACATTTAAATAAAATGCTATCTGGGACCACTCGAATGCTGAGAACTGCATGTGTGAATGAGGAGGCGCATCGGTGTCTAGACCCCTTGCATACTTAAAGAGCGCGACTCATCTCTTTACTTTTCATCTAAATGTAAAATCCTGGCTGCACTTTTTATCGAAACCAACCATAGGTAATGTTGTCCCCTCGTTTCTCGACGTAGATCTTCGTCTTTGCTAAAAACATCACTAGCCTGATATATGTAGCCGTTATATGGTGGAGGCGAATAGTTCTATATAAATGAACAAATGGGCTTAACAAGTTCCAAAAGATAAACATTTCAAATATACACAAGATTCTCTGCTCGCATTTGCAATTGTACATTAACAAAAATAGAGTTGACCAAACAGCGCAAGTCAAAAGATTGTTTAAAACATTGACACATAACTAACCAAGAAAATGACTTATGGCAGAGTTATTCAAGTTTCAGCTGATGGAGGTCATTGTTTCTGGTTGTATATTACTACTAAAAAGTTAAGAGATTTTGGAACGCCGGAAACTACTTAGATGTAGTTACAATGCAGTTTTGCTGGCACTGCGACATAATCAGTATGCTATTTTTGTGTATTTGTTCATGGGTTTTAAATCAAAATAGAGTTACTCCGAGAATTCAATTTCAATGGCAGTCTTGGAGCAGAATAACTAATCAAATCACCGATCTAAAAACACTGCGCAAATGAGCAGCAAAATTGTAAGCTAAATTAAAAATATTAAGCGCCTTGGTCACCGAATTGTCAACGACAGTGAAAATTAAACTTTAATGATACTTAAAACTTGGAAAAAGAAGCAAAAGAGAAAACAAAAATCATAACCCGAATTAGAGGTCCTAATGACTAGCGATGTAATAAATTTGCCAATATCATAAACGCCACAAGAGATAATTAGAAAAGGATATAAATTCGTTTGGACCCTCGACATCGCAACGTTCAGCTTGGACATAACCAAAGATAGCAACAGACATAAGTAGAAGACTATAGCTTTGTTGCAATATAATATAGAATTAGTTATCTTATTTTACATAAAGCTGTGGGTTTAGAATAAAAATTGCACATTTTATTAGAGTATAAAGCACCTAAAGGTCCAACTGTAGATGGGAAAATTATTCCAAAGCTGATGGCAAAATAATTTTATGAGGTGTTCCCATAACTAAGTTGTATCGTGGCTCTTGCTTTATTGAGGAGTTATTTCTACGGTAATGTTATAGATAGGCGGCGAGTTGCTAGGTAAGAACACGTCAATATATTGTGAAAATTTTCATTAAATCCAGGAACAAAGAATCGGATAAATGAGTAAAATCCCAGATATAATCATCCCAGCAACAAAAGATCTAATTCTAAACTCATATTCGTTCTGAAAATTACAGCCAAATCGCTCAATCGATTACCGCAAAGTTAAAGGCAATAACGATATTTGGATTGATTGTGAAACAAAACTCAGGACTGTCTAGTAGCTGCTTGACATCCGCCGCGATGCACTCCAATGCGAATATACATCCCTAGATGGACCCCATTAACCTCATCCAATCGATAAAGTTACCTACACACGTCAGTGCGTTTCCATGCTATAAGGCATTTTAACCAAAATATGCTAATTCTCATAAAGACACTCACCAAAAAACTAGCTGCGTCACATATTTTGATTTAGTTTACACAATTTTAAGGAAACTATATTTCAAGAATGTATGTTCAATTAATACTGTGTTAATATGGTGCAGCGTTAGTTGTTTAAGTACTTCAGTTGTTCTGTCGTAGCATTCTCCCGAACCATTGTTGAACACTGCGACTATATGTGAGTTGGAAATTGAAAAGTGTATTGATCCTAGAATACACAGCGGCAATAAACTTAACTTAATATATATTAAAATTTTATTTTTACGTTATAATATTTTTTAGATACGGAGGAAATTAAAGAACTACTAATGATCACAATATCTGCATTAAACATCAAACCAATCGCAAGATAATTGTGGCCCAAATATCGCGTGAGCAAATATTGCTGCATATGTGATCGACAATATATGTGCAATCTCCCAGACTACAATTTCATATGACGATTTGGAGTTTACACTGTCTCTCTTGATTTCAAGGTTGTGGTTTTTCAAAAATAAAATTAGAACCGAACCTGCTTCTAATAATTAAGTTATAATTATCGTATAATTTAGGTTACTTAGCGGTGTGTTTAAACTTGACGCCGGTAAGCAGTGTTTTTCCACGGCAGTTGTTTCTTTTACCCACAATCTTGGTTGAAAACGTATTCGTCGAACGAAACAACGTCGCCTATTATCTCCTATTGGCAAAATAAATTAAAAACTTCTTTCTTGCATTGGACACACGTTGATAATTTGACAAAAACCACTTATATATACGGCCGTTGAAAAAAGATCCGGAACAATTTTGTACAGTGGTAAACATTGTTTCTGAACGATTCAGCTTTCTGTCCAATATGATAAAGTATATATAACAAGGATTTTAGTATTGATTAATGAGTTTTACTTCTGTGACCCAGGTATCGCGAGCTTCAGTCCAGTGACATTCTTATAATTAACCTTCAATCCAGTAGCTTCTTATACACAAGGTAACCATACTATACCCAGTTTTAAACACAATTTAGTCATGAAGACCCAAGTCAAATTATTGGGGCCAGAGTTAAACGTATACTGTGCCGTTCTCGATACCCAATTACCGTTGGTAGTTGAGCCTTGTATGATTTGATTAAGATCACATAGCTAGTGCAAATAATTACTGATTTACTTTGTAATAATTATAACGCAGCTAACAATACTGGCATCGGCTTCACAAATGCCTCAAAATGCACACCTGAAGCACTTTGTCCTAATTATGGTATTAAATCATATGTTTCGCCATTTTACGTTATGCTAATCCTAAAGTAATTCATTAGTACGGCGTGCCAACATGTTTATCCTACGCAATGGGTTAGCTAAATTTACGTAAGTTACTTTTAATGAATGAGATTGAAGTTACCTTTGAAAGTACATATTTTATTTAACGGCCTCCCGCTTATGAACGAGAGGTAATAATAATTATTTTTGAAATTAAATTGAGTTGACAATCTGATTGCCGATTCCTTATATATCACTTGAACAGAATAGCAAGATAAGGTGATATCTTTTATCTGTAATATCATATTTTACCTGCAGAGTTTATCTAGCGTCATTTTCCTATTTTTCCTATTGCATCCAGATTTGGTTCATATTTAGTTCAAAATATCGGAGAATTTTTGTTTTTTCCCGGTGGAAAATTTTCCTAAACTTAACGTGTGTTCAGCTTAATTAAAAATGGCCCTGTGACGCAATTTTTAGAGCGTTGGACTATCGTCCGTAAAGTCATGTGTTCGAACCTGAGTCAGAATGGCTCATCGTTTCATACCTCTTGGCTGGATGGTAAATTTAGCAGTATACGTACCGAAATGACGCCACTAAATGAGTACGTCACTTGTGGTTCATGTTAGCACGTTTATGTTTCACTTTTAACTTACACATAAGACGTACTTGTAACGCATAGGTGTCCATAGTGTTTAACGGAGTTACCGCCACAAGGGTCGGACTCCACCGCAAGCAACAATTACCACCCATTGCAAGGTTTGCAGACCCAACACACCGCACCGGGCCCCTCCCTCCACCCGAAGGCACGCGGAAAATTTTAGCGAAAATTGGCAAAAAAGTGCAACAAGTGACAAAAATTGGGGTAAATTCGTAAAAAAATAGGAAAAATTAACAAAAATCTATCGAAAATTGGCAAAAACTGAGGGCAAATTTTGAGTTGCTGCAAATTTCAGAAAACCATGCCGCCTACGACGATCTATCCCGCCGCTCCAAAACGACCTACAAACCTGAGCAGACAGACCCTCACCTATGCTGTAGTGCCTTTTACTAAAATCCTGTAACCAGTTTAGCATATACTTGTCGTTGAAGCCGAGCTCTCAAAAGTGAAATCATTAGTTCGCAGTACACTACTAACTTTAAAGTTCGATATGTAGCGGTCCTTCGAATAATCAGGGCAGTGGTGGTCCCACGATACAGATATATAGATGATGTACAGAAAAGTAATACTTCTATAATATCAGGCCTTTTCCACTATTTTCAGCAATCTAAACTTGCCTCAGGGTTCCAAACCGGAGTGGCCGTTGTATAAAACACTTACCTGTACTTTTCTATTACAAAAAGCGATGATAGTCGAATTTGATGAACAGTGTGACACTCTTTAGCTGTTCGTTGTTTTGTCCTCGGTACGTCGCTGTCGTTTTCGCCCCTACCCCGCCACCCACAGCATTAGCACCAACAACGTGGGTCATAACCAATACTACCTCACCAATGCTCATGGACCGCCACATCCAGACCCCCAGGTTCTTGGACCACCACTAAATTTACACCACACGCATGTTCATGGGCCGCTGACTTCAGACCTCCCCTCCATTCCCAGGTTTATGGCTTGCTAAATTGTACCTCACTATGTTCTTGGAACACTAAATTATGTCCAACTTATGTTCTTGGACTACTATTCCAGACCACCCTCCTTCCAGGTTTTTGGACCACTTTTTTATGTGGTCCATGAACATTGGTGAAGTATAGCCTGGTAATCCGAGAACCTGGGGAGTCTGGATGTGGTGTTCCATGATAATGGATGGGGTAGCCATGTTTATGACCACTTGGTGAGGCATAAACCTAAGGGGTGTATGGGCGAAACCGACCGCGACGTACCGCGGACGAAAACAACGGAGAGCGGAAGACTGTTGCACTCTTAAGCAGCGTCGACTGTGGTCGACTTTTGCCATTACCGAAAATCAGCAATGATGTCAATTGCAGCTATCCTAGCAACTACCATAATGATTTTCTCAATATTCTGATTGCTCTTGTTATAAATTACAATGAATTAACTAAGATAATATATAGGCTGAAATTGTTGTATACCAACGTTTTCAGGCCCACGTCTGACTATATCCATATAATCTTAAGTCATAGGCGTGTGAAAACGATAGGGGTAATACCCTTTCTAAGCACACATTCCCCATCCGCTAAGCCATATTTACCTCCTCTAAGCCGCCGAACCTGTAGTCCCCCATTGGCTTCCAGTGCTCGGAAAATTTTTACAATCATGAGCAAAATTGCAAAATTTCAAGTGGAACTTTAAGAAAATAATGAAAATTATAAGAGAAAATTGGGTAGACGGGGACTATTTTTGGCTACCCCGTGGCCTATCCCCGTGCTAACGCGCAACCGCAACCCTTTCCGCCCAGGCTATCTACCACAGCGAAGCCGACTGACTTTCGCCACCTATGTCTTCTTAGGTACACATCCTAAAGCACGTTTTATTCGCGTCAAAGTAGCTAGAATTTCGCCACTTGTTGACACATTATATATCTATCCGAAATGCAACGACATCTACCTTAGTCTAAGAAGTCTAAACCTTCTACATATTATATAAATAAATATTTCACTTTAATTCAATAGAATATATACTAATCAACAAAATCGAAATAATTTTATAGAAGTAGCGCCGACAACGAAACGTGTTTAACCGTTTCGCGATAAGCTATAACTCTAATAGTTTTCCAGGAGCAGAAGAACTTGTTCTTAGATAATGAATGATGTTACCGGCTATGTATATTACTGTTTCAGTTGTATATGTATATATACTTAGCGTAATCTCCGATAACCATACTTAGTTTTACCGTTAAGTCGTAGAAATTTGGCTATTAATCACCGTTGAGTTTATCCAATTATCAATTGTTGTAGTCTTTAATAATTTTCGCCGTTTTAAAAATTTGGAGGCTATCTTTAAAATATAAGCATGAAACTTTATAATATAATTTCATACATCAGAAAACTATATCTTACTAGATACCTCATAGTATTGAGTAGTATAAAATCGATCACCTCCGAGAAACAGACTATATTTCGAATGCCATTACATTTTGACCGCGTCTGGCCTTGGTCCGGGACAATTGTTAAGTAAAATAGTTCAGTTACAACATCTTTATCGTCAGAAACTATAATTGCTGGACGTGTTTTTGTTGTCATTTCTGTAATAGGTCAGGAAATTTCTATAAATTGCGTTGTCCCATCCACATTATTATTAAGACTTAAAACGTTGGTCAATTTTATTGCACTGGATTGCCAGGTTTAACCGTTTGCTGTTGACATAATGGTTGAAACATTGTTTGGCTTCTTCCACAGCCCAAAGGGGAAATGCACCCAGGTCACCTGTTCATGACCCGGCAATCCATAGGTGATTTGACAATAGCCGTCCCTTTGACCCATCACGCTATTATTGACGCAAAACAGAGAACTGAAAGTTATCTGTTAGCATTATGCTAAGTATTTTAAATTCAAACAAAATTATATTTCGTGCATTTTTATGCTTAGTTTTCAATTTCGAACCTATACAATTTTTCCCGGTTTACCTAAACTATGCTTTAAATTTTGGCAAATTGAATTGTTTAGCTGATTTCTAATATTATGTAGAGTTTCACTCAAATTCCAAAGATAAAATACTTTAGTAGGACATAATTTCAACACTTTTAAAGCGAAAAGTCGTCATTCGTTTTTATCGCATTTCCGCATTGAGTAGGGTCTGAGCGCAATCCTGGCTCTACATGTATCAATTTTGTACCAACCAGTTGTAAAAATGACTCAAAACAATAATTATTAAACTTCGATGGGATTGTACAAAGCTTTCCCAACAACATAATTGAAGAGTCAGTAAGCAATGGGCAGGTTATTTCAAAGGAAGTAAATAATAATTATAATAAGCAAGTTTGTATGAAAACCTAAACGAAACGATAGAAAGTATAGGTATATCCGCTCGGCGATGTCGTGAAAATTACTTGGCTTTTACACGACTACTTGAGGCAAAGCGCTTGAATAATTTATGAAAAACACCGTCTTTACGCACGCCGACAGAACACTGCTATTAGATCAGACAACCTACGCACATATACCGCCCATTGCATATATTAAATTGTTGAAACTTGTACACTAATAACATAACTGTGTAACTGTTTCTTACGGTCTGACAAGAAAGATAGCTATAGAAGCCCAATGTGTTATGCAGCTATTTGGTGTTAGTAGTTGTGACAGGTACTGTTTACCGGTAGTGCATGGCTGAGACGGATGAGCACGATTATTTTTAAACGTTTCAAACACAATTGAAATCAGAATTGCTAATATCAACAGTACAGTGCTGCAGGTGAACTTCTAACTATGTTTATGATAGAGGTAAGGCATGGGACCGCTCCCCGAATAATTTCGAAAGAAAAAATTGTTTGCAATCCCAACGCTTGATGAAAATTAAAATTGACATGTTTGCCTACATGTTTAGCTAGTCATAGTAATTGTAATAGTAACGTGTAAAAACGTGGCGGCGTGGCCGAGTGGTTAGAGCGCCTGCGTCATAATCGCGAAGTCGGGACTTCGAATCCAGTGGTCGCGCTAAGTCCTTGGGCAAGGGACTCAGCCACAACTGCTTCCCAGTACCTATGCGTTAAACAGGTACTAGACTTTGGTATAGGTGGATAAGATGATGGGCGGTGTAATGGGCAATCATCACGGCCGCTCCGCACAATGCTTCGGCATAACAACCCGGATTGTTACCTAGTGCCAATTGCATCTTTATTCTTTAACGTGTAAAAACGATCACTACAAATAATGCAATCACCTGTGCTGTTTCAAATTTAGAGTTAGAATTGTGTAGTGTCAATAGAAATCTAGAAGTCGAAAATATGGCTGCATTTGGTATGTAGTATGGCATGACATGAGCATATCTAGTTTATGCCTGCAATCGTTAATTCCCTACAAGCGTATCCAACTGGCACGGTATTTGACAAGCCCATTGGCCCATTATACTTATCTCTACTGTTACAAATAATAGTTTGAGATTATTATATAAAATAAATACCATTTGTACAATTTTTATTCATGCGAAAGGTTTAAAAATAATTATTATATTAATCTTATAATAATTATATAATTTATTTATCATACATACGTTAGTAGAATCATTCCAGCACTCAAAACATAGCGCCACGTGCCATGCATATTTTCACGCTATTAGTCATAGTTTTACGAAATAGCAGGAGTTCATTAAAAATTTTTGCAGATGAGTATGACACTCGATCATACTCTTGTACTTTCCCTTATCCGAAGAGGAAATACGTAGTCGTTTTTGCGCTTAGCCTCCCCATTCCTCCGCAATAATTGCAGAAAGACATCCAAGGTTGCTTTTCTGTGTTTATGTGCTACCTCTTCAAGGTTATTTGATGGCTATTTATTGCTGGATTCATCTGTTTAATTGTTCTCTAGTGGATAGCTGCTATCCCCAAGAGAACCTTAAAGGTAACGCAATCCCCACCCCAAAAACATTGTGGTATCCTTCGGTATCATTGGGGTTGATAAGCCGAAAACAAACACATCGTCAGATAAGCGAAAGTACATGAGTATGATCAAGTGTCCTATTTTTCTGCAATTTTTATAATGAACATTTGGATATTATATTGTTTGTCTCCACTATATATGTGATTTAAATATAGTCCAATTTGGTGAACATAAACCTGACAGCTCAGGACACATTTTGGTTGTACTTGCGAGCTACAAGCATTCAAGGGCGTTGCCGAAACATTTCTACTGGGGCAACCACGCATTCTGAGGTCAGCTCAACACATATAATCTACGGTTGCACGTTGAAAATAATTTTTTATCCATGTAAAACTAGGAGGGCATCAATACTAAAGTGTACGCCACTAGTGCTTTCCGTGGCGGCGGTCCTATTCAATAGGGACGTAGACTGAATTTTCGGTTTCGTGACTAGCTACTTATTCTATACATGTGCTCGGTGAAGGGGTAAAAATTTTCAATTTTACGCCTTAACCGGTAGCGGATTCAACATCACCGTAATGCGACTGTCAGTTGGCAATTACTTACCGCCATGAAACAAGCTTAATCTTCACCCCAAGGGTTGTCAAGCCCTCCTGAGTTTCAGCACATCCCTTTCAGTGAGATTTCGCTCCCCCACCCCCTGCGCCTAAAGCACGCGAAGCATTTTATCATTGTTAGTAGTCAACAATAATGTTAAGGCAACGTTTTCGAAATTGGCGAAAAGTTTGAGCATGTGTGTTGTGTCAACTTCATAAAATTTAGTCTCGCTGGAGATAATTGGTGAGTAATTAGTTGTGAAATAGAGCCATGTATCAAAGGCGCGAAACTTTCTAGGTTTTTTACGTCTTAGCTACTAATACTTTTTGCCTAAAAATTGTCTGGCGGGGGTATATTACGGTCGAGACCCCTGGCTACATCTATGCCTATTAATATTATGTATAAAACTCCAAAAAATTTAAGTAAAATAGGTGATAAAACGCATTAATGTAAATGTGTTACGAATGTATAACATATTTATCCCAAAAAAACGGCCCAAGTAACCCAGACGGTCGGTTAGATCGTTAGAAAAAGAACAGCTTAATGCGAGGATCTTGGAGCGGCAGCCCTCCTTCTTTGACCTAAGTTTAGTGTATGTCTCATATAAGGACATAAGTTTATGCTAGGGTTAAGGCTTGGTATATTGAGAATGGCAACACATGCATTAGATATAGAGGTTACTTTGGCCACATACATTTTTTCAAAAAGTAAAACTAAATTAAATAAAACCAATCATTCTGAAGCAGTTTCTTTTGAAATTAGCAGTTACACGAGCACCATACAAGATGTTTAGCGCAAAATAATGCATCTTATCGGTTATATCACCTGCGTCGTTCATATAGCATTCTTCCGTAGTTTCGACTAGTATTCGATGTATCCAGTTAATTGGGAAATGTCGAACACAATTAACCCGGGTAAACCGGACGTTTCCAAATTGTACCGCTTTAGTTATGGAAAGTTAATAGTTTACTTTGTCAACTAAATTATGTATTTTCCGACTGTAGAAAAAAAGAGCCTTTGCTTTAATTGTCCAAACAATATATAATACCAGCGTAAGCGTCGGTTCTATATTTCTAGCCACGATTTCGTTCGATATTCTAAGGCAGTGCTAATTGGCATTTGCGCTATGGCCCGTCTTGGTTGATCAGGTTTCTCTGAAGTTATTATAAATAATTGTTATACCCTGTGAAAAGTACACGAAACCCGGATCTATGTATGCAAACGTAGTTGTGAAAGGACACCGAAGCTATTGCTCTTCTTGAATTACACAGGTAAGGTAGAAATCACTTTCAATTTTAATTGGAATATATTTTAGTATTGCCCGCATCATGATCTGATTTCATTGAAATTCATGAACAAAACTTTCCTACTAATAATGTGGATTATATAAACCAGGGATTAAATCTAATACATCGTGCTTATAATAATGTAGTTAGATTTCCTGTTATATTCAAAGATTCGGTATCACCGAAATCAGTTTTAGCTGTTTCATTTAACGCTAGCTTTAGACGCCATTTCTGAGTATTTTTGCACGAAACCCATATGACGTCAACTGTAATCCATTTATCCGCTATTTTTACACTCTAAACTTCACTCAGCTACAACTACTGATAAGGCAAATTCTATGAGCAAGTGCTCTTCATCAAGTTGTCTATAGCTTGGAAAAATATTTTCGTTTTGATAATCAATATATACTTAAAAGTCTTATATTCGCAGATCACTTAGTTTCGATATGTATAGCCTGATTAAATTATGATTCTGTAACCTTAATGAACATCTGACGGACGATAACATCGTTATACCTTGTTGCATAAATTAAAAAATGGTAATTTCATATACAATAGTATTGGTACGATTGTTTCTTAACACTAATCATAGTTGTCTACAGCCTTTGCCTGTATATCTAAAGTGGTTTTTTGTAAAATGGTTTTTAAACTTTTGGTGAAGTTGCCTTTCAGCATAACTTCTAAATATTAATTAGGTTTACCTATGCTTAACCTGTATCAACTATTCCAAACTTTGTGGCAATATAATGATTATGAGCATAGGCGCAAATCGCAGGAGGGGGCATGGGGGCGTGGGTCCCCAATATTTCCACAAAAAAATTCACATCTATTTTACTTCGGGTCACAATAGCTATTGCCCCGCAATTGGCTTGCCGTCCTCATCAATATGAAGGAGGGATTTGCTCCATTTATTCTGAATGGGAGAGGGAAATAAAATATGAATAAAACAGCACGTTACATAACCTTAAATTGTTCCTAGAATCCCACACAAAGATTAAAATGCGACAAACTAGTTTGACGAACGCAACGTAACTAATTTTAACCATAGCACGCTGTCGCAAGACCTTTAGAGCTTTGGAACAAGGTTGGCTAAGGTTAACAACATATCGGCCTTAATTCAACACGTTAATCAAATTTACCCCTGAATAATTTATGAAAAGCACGTTGTTTATACGTGTGTTCCAATCTTGTTGAGGGACGTTTTGGTTTTCACTGCCTGCTATCGGAACAATTAATATTTCCGCCGGACTTTCCATAAAATTCAAGTGTTTCACGAAGTCTATAATTACACATTCGGAGAGATTTAACAATGGATTGTTTATAATTTAATTTCAGTTTACCATGGTAGGTTTACGTTCAAAAATATGAAATGGTATGTTTATTATATTTATAAACAGTGTGTTTGAAATTGAAACAAAGAACTGTAGTACAGGAATTATCAATAACGTATGATCCCTAAAGGTGAAGTGGGTCAATTCTTTAATCAAAACTTGGTAAAATTTCTTCAAAAATGAAAGGTTTAAGCAAAAGGTTGAATGATAATTTCCTTACAAAAACAAATATATATTCTCTGCTAAAGCCCGAAATACCATGCACGAAATATCAGTAACTAAATTATGGTATTAAGACAAAAAGAAAAATATAAATTGGTTAGCAATATTGGGTACTTTTGCATGTCTACATTGAAAATAAACTATACACGGGCAATAAGAGCATTAAGGCGTGTTCACACGCTCAAACATTTTGCTCAAATTTTGATCAAAATTTGAGAGCGACTTTTTTACATTTTTTGCAAGTTTGAACGTGTGAACACAGTTCAAACATTTCATGAATGTTCCTGTAGCCAATCATGGACGAGATGTGTTACCTGAAAAAGTTTGAGCTCAAATTTTGATCTCAAATTTTAAAATATCGCAAATTTCTTTTAAAAATCACCGTAAAATTTTGATCAAAATTTGATCAAATTTTGAGCTCAAATTTTGAGGTCAAAATTTGAACAAAAATTTTGAGCGTGTGAACACGCCTTTAATTTTGACAATTACGTAATTATTATTATTTCAATTTTAAAACTGTTTATGAATTACGGTGATCATAAACACCCATCCATTTTGTCACAATCGACGTAAAACCACCAATACAGCTTATAAAAATATTGATAACATTTCAAGAGATTGTTAATCGACCAGAATAAGAACACTGCATTAAGCATCTGTCCAATGATACATTGGGACACATGATTATTTACACAAGCCAACTACTGTCATAATGAAGTGCATTCGACGATTTACCGCAAACGTCCGTCTCCGAAGCCAACGTATCATACCATCAGCATGATACATTAATTTGGCAACAGTTAGTACAAGAGTTATCATAAACAGCAAAATTTGATGTTTGCTATTTTTGATTATGCGGAAATGGACGTCATACATTTGGTACAAAATTTACGTTACAGACTGCCGTATAGTATAAGTGCTTCGCCAAGTTTCTGGATAACAAAAATTCTCATAAAATTCGTCTTGATAATCTTTTAACAAACCTGTAAGCCATGTGGATACTTTGAACAAAAGGATTTCTGGAGCTGTTGCTGGACGGCCACGAGATTTTATGATATCACATATAAATGTCACATCAGAAGTCGCTCCTTTGCTTGTGTTGTGTGAAATTTAGCAAAATTTGCCAGGTTGCAAAAATCTAATTTATTGAGTTAAGCAATAAAACTGATCGACTAGTTATAAAACAATGAACTTGATAATAGAATTAATTTTTTTCGAATTCAAGTTACAAATTTGAAAAACCACCTTACATTTCTATCTTAATTAGGAAGGCATATAATATTTAATATTAATATGAATTGTTTTTCGTGCATACTGGCTGATAAACGAGTTAACCAACCTGATAACTGGCGGTTTCGATCTAACTCTAGCTTAAAATATTCTTATTTAGTCGCAAATCGTTTCGCGACCACATGCCATGCCGGGACTAATTGGACGGCTTAACAATCTTTATTAATGTATGCATACAGTTGTGAAACATTAAGTGGTGCACATGTGCTATTAGGATATTTCAGCTAGCATGACACGTGGATGCTTATGTTAAGTATGAATAATATATAATTATGTTGTTTTAAGACGATTAATAGTTTGAAGTCATATTTTTGCCATACCTGACAGTACTATTTTGGTAGTAGAGAATTGAACTTTCTAAAAGATTGGCATGTATGTTCACATTCAGTTCCGGAAGAAAAACGTTCGAATTGAAACAACATTGTAGCTATCAAAATTGTAAAATTTGGTGAATGAGTAAAAATTGTTTTAACCAGTTATTTCATAACCTTTCCAGCACAACGCACACACAAATGATCGTTTGATTTTCGTTAGTCTGTATATTAACATTTTGATTCGATCGCGAAGTAAGATCATTTACTAATAATACACACTGAGTGCCATGAAACACAGAAACATACATAAGATTGAAAAGTTGTTTAAAGTCAGCGTTTGGCAAGACAAGTATTTTATGCCAAATCTGTTTGGTTAAAATTAACTGTGATTGTCACACCCCATACCAATCGCTAATCACTATTTTTAAAAGCTATTATCCGCTCGAACAGCTTTCAGGATTTTCCTAGCTTATCTATTCTTTTTAAAAGCTATTATCCGCTCGAACAGCTTTCAGGATGGATTTTTCCTAGCTTATCTACTCTTTTTAAAAGCTATTATCCGCTCGAACAGCTTTCAGGATTTTTCCTAGCTTATCTACTCTTTTTAAAAGCTATTATCCGCTCGAACAGCTTTCAGGATTTTGCCCAGCTTATCTACTCTTTTTAAAAGCTATTATCCGCTCGAACAGCTTTCAGGATTTTTCCTAGCTTATCTACTCTTCTTAAAAGCTATTATCCGCTCGAACAGCTTTCAGGATTTTTCCTAGCTTATCTACTCTTTTTAAAAGCTATTATCCGCTCGAACAGCTTTCAGGATTTTTCCTAGCTTATCTACTCTTTTTAAAAGCTATTATCCGCTCGAACAGCTTTAAGGATTTTTCCTAGCTTATCTACTCCTGGATTTCTGTATGTTCTTTTGTTCCAAAATAAGTATTTTGTATTTTCAACTAATTTACGCTGTATCGTATTATAATACATTTTTGTTATTAGGATTGGATTTTCAGTAATTTTTTGGATATCTGTTTTGAACATAACATAGTATTTGATCAAATCCCAGCTCCGTTGCTTGTTGTTATTGGCGACACGCTTCACGATATACATTTCACTTTCCGGATCTTTTATTTTCAAAATCTGAGGAATTTTGTTTGGCTGGTTAATAAAGTATGCTTTTGAATAGGACAACGATAGAAAGACGAAAGAAAATAAAAGAAGTGGGACTAATTTTATTTAATTACTAAAATCGCAACTTATTAGATAGTGGGTGAAAATATAAACTAATGCATTGCAGCCACTGGTTCCGAAGTTGCATCGTTTTAACTAATTCGCATGTACAACATAAGCCTTGTTATTTCCTGAAAATCTGATTCGATAATTGACACCGTTATTAGATATGATATGCCCAGCTCTTTGGTATCTTGCTATAAATTTATTATGAAACGGTTGAACTTTATGAGAAATCAAATTGAGATTTTAATCTTATAACAAAATTTTTGGTGTTGCCAAGCCTTATCTATCCTTTGTCGTGCAGTGCACTGAATGTTAGATATTGCCTTTTCTACCTGGAACATATAACTCCGGTTATCAGGATATTTTGTTTGTATTCAACGTGAAATTACTTCTGATGGTAAATTAGCATGTCGGCAGTACATCATTTATACGGTGAGGAGCCAATAAAATAGTTTGACAGCGGTTGTGTATTCAAAGCGAACACATGGGATATATATTTCCCCACTGCTTTTCATTCTCGTTCAGATAGGATGCTAACATATTGACCAATGTATGACGCAATAGCTCTACCAATCAATCTGTGTGTGGATGATAAGCTGTAGTTTGCAGTTTTTGGCACTTCAGCGATGCGCATGTGTGTTTTATAAATGTCAGATATAAAATTTGGAGCCTGGATATGTTGACTTAGACATTTAGCGGACCACATTTATCAACCGCTATTTGTTCCATTGGTGAGTAAATAACTTGGCATATTCTCCACTAAATTGCTATTTCTCCACTAGCAAATCATACACGGTCTATACCATATTTTTATGTCTGAAAATAAATTATGCCTATAATAGCTTGACACTATACGGTATAATGTTTTAGTGAAGCCTAAATATCAAGCAATAGGAACATCGTGATTATCACGCAAATTTAGATATTGAATTTCAATTGGCATCACTAATTGATGAGTATTACCTTTTCGTGATTTGTAGAAACGCATATTTTCATTCATTATCAAACGATTAATTGAAATGCTTGGTTTCAATACCATGACCTTATTTGGACTCAACATATATTTCAGATTTTTCATAACGTTATTATTTAATCTTGTCTGCCGCGTTCACCCAAGAAAAAAGTTTTAAATGTGCTTGATATAGTTATGCTAAGTATTTATATCTTCTGTGACACTCATGCACATACGTAATTATTATTTCGGTTAGAAGAAAGCTTTAACTGTGTGGTTGTATTTATTTTGAAAGCTTGTAACGCGTTGCTAAATATAATTTCACACATGTGCACTGTTATAAATAAACTATGTCTGTAGCTGCCACATAACTTTGACATGTATTCATTTTAACTGTGATTTTGAAAACGGTGGTCGAACCTGTATAACATATGGTGGAAGGGGGATCACAGTGAGGTGGAGAAACTTAATCGAAATTGTCTCAGGTTTCAAAGAAATTTTTAAACGTTTAACCGTCAGCTGAAAGGCTGGGTGTCCCCGCCTTAGCTTCTCAACCGGTTGCACACTCTTACAATAATAAATACTTGAATGCATCATGAAATCCATCCATTGTAGTACAGAGCAAAACCGTAGACATGGAAGCATATAATTTATGACAGTCCTTTTATGATATGGTTTGTTGTATCGTATATAAAACAAAATAAGCGTTCATTTCATGCTAAATCATTCCAATGCGGTCACATCGTATTTAGCATTATTACCATTAAGTTACACCATCTTGCTACTACAGAATTTAATGTACGAAACAACACTAAAACTTTTTTATAAGTATAAAACACTAAGCCTATTAATTACAGACCAGAAAACATCAGAAGCTGCTCGCATGACAAACCCGTAATTTAATAATCTATATATTTGCCAAATTCAATGAATATCCTAGTCGATCATCTGGGAATGGCTGTACCGTTAAATAAAGGTACCACTAAAGGGCACCTGGGTACCGACGTCGGGTACCCGGATAGTGTATGTGGTACCTGGGTGCCCGAGTATTAAATATTTTGGTTGGCGCTTAAAACTTTATATCACACTGTATGACTGTAACATGATGTCTTGTTAAGCAAAATAGATAACCCAATATCATAGTATTGTCGTTCTAGCACTTGGCTAAATAACCAAGGAGTACTATCGACCTGAACAACAACGGCCAATGGGATAGGATCAATGATTACTATTCTTCTATTAAAATTAAATTTCAATAAATGCTTATGCATATGCTTAAAATGTTTAAAATTGAACCATTCTTTCATTGTATTCGTATAGGCATTCAGTATATTTTTGTTAGTGTCCTTTTTCAGTTCTAATCAGCAGTTTCACCACCGTGAAAAGGGATCCGGCTTCCGATAAAAGTTCTATCAATTAGACTAAAGCAGTTAAACAAAACTGCAAATAATTAGATACAAAAAGGGCTTCTAATAAATATCAAATGCTATAAATTGAGCGAACAGTTTATTGCCGCCTAAACCGTAAAGTGTGCAATGACAGACAATTGAACATTAACAGGAAGACTTATAAATATTGTCACGAACGAGCAAGAACATTCATGACCGACAGTAGAGAAAGTTATATTCCAATGTGGCTCTTATAAGTATAGATGGAACAATATAGCTTGCTCGTAGGTGGGTAGAAGCGTTACCCCTAAAACACCGACTCCGTTCCCTCCTCCGAGGCCTCAGCCACCAGTCATCCTCTAACAAGTGGTGCAAACCCCTGACGGCGCTCTAGGCGCAATAGCCGTAGGAGGCACCAAATGTGTCGTACCCCCGCCCGACGATGCTATATCAAATGCTGTAAAATTGAGCGAACAGTTTATTGCGGCCTAAACCGTAAACTGTGCAATAGACAGACAATTGAACATTAACAGGAAGACTTGACTTTTTCAGCTATAAATATTGTCACGAACGAGCAAGAACATTCCCGATCGAGAGTAGAGAAGGTTATATTCCAATGTGGCTCTTAGAAGTATAGATGGAATATTATAGCTTACTCGTAGGTAGGTAGAAGCGTTACCCCTAAAACACCGACTCCGTTCCCTCCTCCGAGGCCTCAGCCACCAGTCGTCCTCTAACAAGTCGTGCAAACCCTTGGCGGCGCTCTAGGTGCAATAGCCGTAGGCGGCACCTAAGGTCTCGCACCCCCCCCCCCCGCTCGACGACCTTGCCAAACCCGCCCGCCGACAAGAATGACCCCAGCGTGAGGCCAAAGCCCCCCTCAGCAGCAGGCTACCCCGCTTGGTCTTCGGACATCGGTCCATGTATGATTATCATTCTGGTCCTGAAATTTAATCTTTGATCTTGTATTTACATAAGCCTAATATATCGCTAAGCCTTTACGGTGGGTAGATGTGTGGCAGCCATCGCCGGACACCAATTCTACCTAAAGCTTTTCCTGACCAAATAACGTAACGCTTTTCAACGTAGAGAGACCAGCGGGTAAGGGTCGGACCTGGCTCAAACATTCATTGTTATGGGTATAATGCCAGAGTTGCCCCGGTTTAGCGGCAGGATTCAGTAGTATTATAGGTTTTTTTCGCATGCAAAAGATTGCAAATTTCATTATAGCTTAGCAATTTAGGCTTTTACAGTTTAATCATAAGTTAAATTTTAAGGTACAGTTTACAGTTCTTTTAATAATTTTGATTTTACGACTCTCTATTATTTTGTTATCACAGTCACCACAACTGAGATCCAATCTCACAGGCAGTGGTAAATTGGCATAAAAGTGACAACTCCACGAGCGTTGAGATTGAAAATGTGTTAAAGGAACACGGCTTGTGAATTGTGTAAAACAGCACCTTTATGGTGAAAAAGTATCTAACAATCGGATACCGGTACATATATATATAATAGCACTTTTATGATATGGCGGCATATCTCAGTATAGAAGAAGCATTTGGCCTTAGGTGGTTCTTCACATCATTTTCCATGGCCACTATGTGCCAGGCAGGACGCAGTATTGTATGTTAGGCCGGACGAAACAGTTTCTTTTAGCTAAGCCTCATCACAACCTACAAGTCTTATTTGCAGATTTGGTTACCTAATTTGAAAGTTGCAGATACATAAAAATTTATTTGGATACTGCGCCTTACGAGCACCACTAAATTTAGTGTCGCGTAACCAGGAAGCGATTTACTAGCCAATGCCAATGCCTAGTACCAATCATATTTGCACATATTTTCGCTGTATATATAAACGTCACTTGGCATAATTCATATTTAGAATCCAAGTCCTGCCTTTTTTCAGGCAGCAAATGGTGACAACTACTTGTCAGACCAAAATCAACTTATGCGTTGTTGTTAGACGACTCAAACTTTTGCAACGCATGTAACTTTAGATTGTGTCTATGCTATGAACGTTGATATACGTGAATATTAGCTCCTGTAATGTAACAAAAAATAGATCCTTATTTTGGGTACTACGATATGTAATTCAATTCGTTAGGATTCATCACGTTGAGCTGGCTGTCAGAATTCATGTGTTCTTTTCATACTATCAAACTGCTAGCCCAACTGCTGTGGGCACGAATACTTAAATATTCAGGGCAATATATCAATTTAAACAGGGACATTCTACACCAAGCATATATGGTTACAACGGCCCAGCAATTTAGTTAGATATAATAGATGTATCCTGTCGGATTGTGGCGAATAACTTAATTTTTCAACCATAGCGTATATATATTTTGCTGAAAAACTGTAACACTCTTCAGTTTGTGCATTGTTAACCTGTATGTTGCGATAAGTTTCGTGCCAACCCACCAGCTACAAAGGAAGGACAATCCATCTGTCCGTTTGTGTACATTATGGCGGACATATGTGGTATCCCGCATTTCATAGAGAGAAAGATTGTCCTCCCTACATTGCATAACCTTTGGCAAAAACTCTTGCTATTACTATCTTTTGTGGTGCTATTTACCGTTGAGGTTATCCAAGGAATATCAGACATTAATACTGATGCTGTGTTATATGAAATTTTCGAATGGGTATAATATGCACATTGTATTGAAAAGAGTTTTTTTGTGAACGCCTTGTACATTTATGCAAAATCATGGGAAGACATACACGAAAAGTATAAATACTCAACTATAAATACGTTAGTGTTAGCCTTAAAAACAGCTTTAGCACCACAGGCTATTGGAGCGTCGATTAAATGGATTTAAGCGTACTCACAATCATGATTAGAATCAGCATCCGTACTAAATAGTTACATGTTTTGGACTTCTTTTTAATAAACCGATAAAGCTATGATGTTTCTCATTTCATGATACAAAAGAACTGAAATGAGAACATCGCATTCGGAAATAATGACTTTTATAATTTAATTCCGACTGGCGACAGCCATTATAGAGTAATGACAGAGGCTTGGCAATGTTTATAATATTAGGTACATAATATATATTGTAGAATATATACTTTCGGTAGAATACATATGTATATATATTCTACCTAAATAACGGGACAACAGTATTCGTACATAATTAAAATGGAGAATTATTTGATCAAAATAATTAGCTTTCTGATTGCAACGTCATTCGCAACAGCGAAGGATCAACGACCACGATATCAGATCAGTCCAAACATTGATATTTTGGTATAGAACAAAATAACCTGATTAACAAAATAGATATGGATATAACTGTGGATATTAGCTACGAATAGATGAAAGTATAATCAAGCTTGTGGTATTAATGTCATTTATCATATTATGGTACTACATATGACGCATGATAACATATTGCAAATGAAACATGTCAGAATGCTAGTTTGATTCTAATACTATACACCAGTTCCAACTGAAGCTGTTTCAAGCTCTAGTGGTCAAAACAATCTGAGCGTGAGCCCCAAATTTTTACGCTTAAGTTGTATGAAATAGCGTTTATAACGACTGCTGCGTTGTTTTCTTGGCTGTCAATTTTTAGTTTTAGGAAAACATGTTAGTGATTCCGAAACCAAGCCCAAACAACACACAGGATATGTGATAACAATAAGTGCTTATGGTTACTGGTCCGTATGTAAGAAATTATGCTGGAAGAACTCCTATGAAAGTTTCGCAAGAGCAAATTATAGCATAACTACTAGTTCTAGAATACATTAATATGCATATATAATTAAAGATGGTCAAATAATGCAGAAATACATTTCTTCTTTAAGGTAAACAAGAGCTTTTGTGATCTTTGAATGGAATTAATTCAAGGAAATGTGTGATTGCTTAATGTAACTTTTAAAGGCGAAAATAAAATGCTTGCTATGCCGCCTTGATATAGTAAGCATAAACGTACGTCGCACCTAAGTTTCACATGTTACATAAAGCTTGTGTTCTAAACCTAACTTGGGCTTGCCACCACCACCCCCCAACTGTTTAACGCCCGTACGACGCGGGTTTTGTTTTAAACGCGACACTAGCCTTTATCCCCAAGGCAGCAAAGAACGTGAGCGAAAAATATGGATGTACGGTCAGTCAATCAGTACAATATCCATTTGGTCATATTCGAAACATCCCTGCGCTTATTTTCGACGAGCTAATTTTTACATAAGCTTTCAAATTGAAGCACACTGGTATACATAAATATACTTGCATATCAGGGTGTCTCCGAATCAAGGAATCCTGTTTAAGCTCGAGGAAATTATTTTATGATTCTTTATTTGTTTTATAGACAAGCATTATACTTAGATATTACTAACTATATAGTTAAGTCGGGCCTATCTCTTACGACTAAGTTACAACAGTATGACTATACTCAAAATCAAACAATTCGTTTGAAGATATTCGCTCATGGCGCTATTATCTGTCTTTGCCAGCCCCGAACAAGAAATGTGAATCTTTGCTCTTAATGAAAATTATCCTTGCTCTTAATGGAAATTTCGATGCAACTGAATCAGTATTGGACATGTTTAAATTGCTACACGTACGCACAGCTACTGGGGATGAAAGTATTGCTATTGTCTCAGACAAACTTGTCAAATCGCAGCACAAGTCAATGCGAAGGCTGTCAGCGGAAGCTGGGCTGTCGAGGATGATTGCTCATTGAAACGTCAAGGGTTGCGAGTGAAGCTGTTCCGTCCGCATGATACATCAACTAAACGAACGAACTTTGACTGGAGTGGAATTTTTTGAAGAATGGTTGGCGAAACGTCGCGACGATCCGGAATAGGCTGACCGAGTTACATGGTCCAATGAAAGCTTGTTAATGGACATGTAAATCGACATAAAACACTGGGCCAATGAAAATCCTCATGAAACAATTTAACACCGGCCCCATGCTCCTGGTGCGACTGTTTGGGTCTGCATGCACTCGGAAGGGTTTGCGCTTTCTTTTTCAAGAAAACTGTTACAGGTTATGGGTATTTGCAAATGCTGAAGGATGATTTTTAGCACGAATTGGAACAGCTGGATGAATGCGATAAATTTTTGTTGCAACAAGACGGCGCGCCCGCTCATTATTCCAAATGTGAGGATAGTTATATGTCAATTTCCAAGATCGCTGGATCGGTCGACGTGAACCTGTTAAGGGGCCAACCCATTCCCCGAATTTAAGTGATCCGGATTTCTTTCTCTGGGGTGTCCTGAAGAAGAAAGTTTACAAAAAGAGGCCTAGCACTGCGGAACAGCTGAAGAAATTCGTTGCAGAAGAATCGGATCTGATTGACGCCGAACGGTTTCGAAAAGTTTGCCGATCTGTGCGATCTCGACTTGAACAAACAGTCGAGGTTGGTGGAGCTTAGCTGTTGCAGTAATTTCCGGGTACTTTGCTAATTTTCTAAGTTAGTGTTAGTATCATTTCCAATAGAAATTTTATGCTTGTATAGTTTGTGGTTCAGATGCTATGATGCTCCAAAACGTTTTCCTTAGCTCTGGGATACCCTATATATAAGGCGTTTGAGTAGCGGTGATGGTACGCGATAGCCGACACACGTCATCTTTATCGACAGATATATAGCATTTTTAAATAATGCGAGAGACAATCTCATGGCTATGCATTAAACTCACTAATAAAGGGTATTTTTAACACATTTTAACACACAATAGCTTTACTTCCTCCTTCGTTTATTTACTATATTCATATACTATATTAATAAGACAAAGTCCCGGTTTCTGTTACAGTTCCGAATTTAATGTATTGTTCAGGTTGCTGTTTCCGGTTCCTGTAACTCCCATATATATTTCGCGTTGTCTCGAAGTACTGAGAAGAGTGTGCTACCACTATTAATCAACATAAACGGCTTAAAATTTGGTTCAAGAAAGCAGAGTACATATAGCTGTATTCACACTAAGCTTGAAAATAGCTGACATTTTTTGAGCCAGCTATGCTTCTTGATCAGAGAAAAAATCATTCAGGTGTAGTTGTGGACGGGTGTTCGTTAAGAATTATTTTAGCTATTAAATGATGACCAAAAAAATTTCTGGTCCTTCCGGTTATACATCCCAGCCCGAAAACGGTCAATTTTCAAGATACAGGGATAATACAGGGACTCAGCTCGATGAGGCGGATCAAAAAACATCCATTTCAGCCATTTCATAACAAAAAAATTTCAGCCCATCGATTTGGCTAACGCTGCTTTGGAAATTGTATGGCGTGTACAAAAATGGTTTGAAAAATTTTAATAATGTTATAAATTAGTTCGTATGGGCCAAGCAAAATAAAAGATGCAGAAGATAACGCAAAATACGAAAAATATGCTGGAACCATTACCATTTATTATAATATAGACAGTATTTTAAATTTAATAAAATATATATAGGTAACTTTCTCATAAAAAATGTTTGGAGTTACGGTAGCCAATCCAGAGCGGCCCGGAGTTCCAGCACCACTCTTATCCAAGTCAAGCCGCTCAAAAAATAAAATATAAAAAGTGTAAGAATACTTTATTGCTCAAAGATAAGCGAAAGTCCAAGCCCCTCTGCGATCAGAAATTGCTATACCTTGTTGCTGAAAATAGAACAAAAGAACCGTAATATTTTCACTTACCTCAGAGTAGATAGGACCAGTTATAGAAAACCAACTAAACTAACAACATATTAAGTAAAAACTAACTCACAAAACTTGAACAAATGTTCCAAAAATGGGTCAAATATTTAATCAAAATCAAAGTAAAACCTTAAAAAAAGATGCAATTTGATGCATTATATTAAATATATATATAAATATATATATAAATATATATACATATAAATTAGAATGCCTAAGACAGTAGGACATGAATGTTTACCATAAAGGATAAACGTGTTTACCTTTTAGCAGCTACAGAACAGTATCAAAACGTAACGTCACAATGAACGCAAGGAAAAATGAAATATATATTTTTGACAAAACCTACCATTTCTAGGAATAACCTATAAACTGTGTGATATTATGAAAACAATAAACAGATTTTGGTATTTTAACCGAAATTTCGTTTGTCATTCAGTAGCCAGCAGCGTAAAAGAAATATCTTTGAAGAGTTCAGAGTTCCAAGTTTTGTTTTGTAAATACAACGCTGAACTAATAAATCATAAAAAGACACAAATATTTTAAAAGTGCTACTAAAGTGCTTTTCAGATAAAACATTGTTATTGCGCTCGCATGGATAGAAATGCGTTTTAGTAAGATAAAGCACAGATGTGAATCAATTGATGGCTCTCAAGGGCGCTGCATGAAAAGATTTCGCTTTATTCCAGGAAAATATATTACCGGCTACAGTAATATATTATATATAATGATTTTGTAGCAGTTAAATTTTACATTGGATCGAATATTCTTACGGTTCAGCGTCAAAACACATTGTACCTGCAGCCTTTGCAATGCACGTTCTCCAAGAAAAGTTCTTGCAACGACTACTGCAGAACAACTCTACTGCCAAGCAGTTTTTTTATTTTACCAGCGATATTTATCACCGAATCGAAGCTGCTTTAAACTGACACAAATTGTAAAATATATATTGCTGTTAGAATTTGGGATAAAGTTGGAGTAGATGTGAGAAGATAGGTCCGAAGGCTGAGCTGATAATTTGAAAATACGTATACAAGTAGAGCATGTTACCCAATAACCGTCGGAACCACAAGCAATATGTACCCCTCTCCGAACGTTCCACAAACCGCCCTCTCAGACCCACCTCATCTCGTGCAAGGGGCAACGTAGTGGGAGGTAGTTCACAAATTTAATCCGTTTATTAGGTAATTCTTTACCGTATAATTATCACAATTGGTGCCGCTGCCTAATAATCGCATAAAATCACTAGCTTAAGCCCGGAAGCAACCTTATGAATCCAGTCTATCACGCGTTTCTAAACTTCCAAAAGTTATTTCTATTTTAAAAGTATCAGCTTCGTCGTTAAATAAAATGTATCAAAAGTGTGCAGAATACTCCCAACAAAAAATCATCAAACATAATTTTTTTCATTGATACAAGGCTGTTACACTAATTAGAGTGGGAGCCCGTAATACGGAATCTGTCCAAACGATACGTTCTTGATAAATACATAGCGCAAAGCTTTGACCAAAATGTGTTACCACTTGTCAACACTGTACGTATAACATTTTAACTGCTTCCGCGCCATGTTTGACTCGTTATGATGATTGGTGATATTGCGCTACCGATGTTGATTAAATTATCAGTGTATTACATTTACCAGATATCAAACAAGAGCGTGGTTCTGAGCTTTCCTACATGAAAAGCCGTGGCTGGCCGTTATCGTTTCTTGGATTCTTTTTGATAAATGCGTCTGTGTGCGATGGAGATTGAATTGCTGCCTTTCCATTTCAACCTCTAAGTTACTGAACTAGCTTAAGCGGTTAACATCGGGTTTGCACATGCGTTGTTATTCGTTTGACTTGCAAGGTTTCTGAATAAGGAGCAGAGCCACAGCTATTTGATAGTTCAGTGGTTTGAGTGCGCCGCTTGCGCCCGTATAATCCGGGTTTGATCCCAGGTGCCGGCTTGAGTTTGTCAAGACAAACATTGTACGATATACAAATTAATTCAGAGGTTACATAGCTAATCAAAATATATTCAATTTCTTCAATAAATTAAAATCTAGATACAATAACAGTTCATATCTCTGAAACTTGATAAGAAAATAATATTTTAATATTATTAGATACGAGTTTGTCAGCTAATTAAGGCATTTTGGGCCGGGCCTGCTCAACTTTCATTCGGGCAGGCCAAACTTCGAGGCTACTGTTCATTATTTTAGCTCGCGCGGCACGGACCGATGTCGATCCAAAAGCATATTTTAATTTTACCATGTTTATTATTCGAGCAAAAATTATTCGTTCTATTTTGCGACAAATTAATGCGGATGAAGTAATGTTGAATAATCTTAGCTTTCTTATGTAAATAATTTTCATCCGCACAGGTGTGAAGACATCCCAACAAAAACTGACACTTCCCAAATACAATGTTTTCAAATAGACTGCGTGTGAATGAACAGGATTATACGTTGCAGGATAAAAATATTTCTATACGTATAGAACGATATCAGACCATCACAGTGAAGCGATAGAAAAAACTAATTTATAGCCGAGCACGCGAACAACGAACACAATGTCACAAGCCATCAGTTAAAGCTAAAAAACTGTGCTATTCCAAAGTGCTTCACGCACAATGTATTGTGTTTGGGCCGTGTGTTGTGAACTGATGCATGCGCAATATTCATTTATGTTTGCGACGGTCGCCATTTATTATCTTCGATTCAAAAGCAATAAATAAATCAAAGTGAAATTACTTGAAGCATAAAATCTGGTCAGACATATTAGAGCAAAAAACCTCAATAGAGTAGAATAGACATTACTATGAATTTTAAAAAAAGTACTATACAAAAAAACGACGGTCAAGTCGTCTAATTTTTAACTATTAGTAGCACGCGACGGAAATTTATCGTGTATTTATCACTGCAATGTAATATTGTCAAAACCATGGTAAAAAGTAAAAAAATCGTGTTAAATGTTTAAACAATATTAAAAATTTTCTAAAATAAAAGAAATGGGTAGCAACAGTTTGTAGTGTTAAGGGTTTGTATAAATGGAATAAATAAAGCTAAACTGTAGCTAGAGCCAAGAACGACCGTTTTGCTACAAGGCAATGGTCTAACTATTCGGTTATTCGGCACTGGCGATTGCTTTTGCTGATACTGTTGTACATCATATTTTAGCTTGGTTTTGCGTTCTGAAGACATGGTTAAACAGAAAAATTTGCTCGTAGAATGAAATTCACCAACGAGAAAATATTTGGCAATGCAGGCTTTGTATCGAAATATGGTCGATGCTGTGCTCCTAGAAGAGATCCACACCTTAGCAGAACATCAGTCTATGACCAGCTCCTGCGCTCGAAATACTTTCCATGAAATTTAAAAAAGGTTTTGATTTTTACCCCACCAGATTTTCTTTAAAAATTCAAAGAATATCCTTGAAATTTCAAAGAGTAATCCTCGAGATTTCAAAGAATAGTTTTTTAACTTAAAAAGAATATTCTGGTGATGTAAAATTCAAAGAAAACTTCTTTGGAATAACATGGAAACCAATTTTGAGTGTAATAAACGAGGTAGGGATAAACCAATAGACAAAATTTCATCGAAGACATCATTCTAAGACGTCATTCGAACATTCATAACATAAAAACCAATTTTGAGTGTGCTAAATGAGGTAAAGATAAACCGATGACAAAATTTAAAGTGTTAACACAGCACATATTACCATATTAAAACACCCCTTGTATTTGTTAGAACAGTTCCTATAAGTTTCAAATCCTATTGTTCAAACCCGTGATGTAATTTATTCAGTTAATTGTATCTGTGACTCATATACCAATAATTTTCAATGTTACCACTATGTTCCTTTGTAACATGTTCACTAAGCCATAATGTATGATTCTAAAAGAAATAGTCAAATATTTTAAGCAGTTGCATTTTTATGGTTATATAGTAAGGATATCGAGGCTGCTGATAACGAATACGCAATTTACCCAAATTGATATGTGACTGTATGACTTATTTGCAAATGGCCACAGTTTCGCTTGCGGCCGAGCACTGATGGTTATACCGGACTTTAAATCAAGCCACATTAATTTTTACATTTGCGTTCTTGAAACTGTCGAAAACGTGATGCAATATTATTCAAACGTAAATATGTCTTGAATTCAACTGTTAATCACAATACTGTAAAATTCCAATTTTATGTTAATTTGTATTAAATGTATTAAATATATTATTAAATTATTCCATCAAAAAACATATAAGCCGCTTTTTATAGGTTAACGGTAGTTTATAACTACGTATCACTGACAACTAAAACTGGTAATAAAAGTATCATGACGCGTAGCTGGACCGATTCAGCCACCTTCCCAATCTAAATTTTTCTACGAACTACCAAATTGTCTGTGCCAGCTTTTATAATCTCAGTAACCATTCACCTGATCCTGTTGTTTCCTGTCTCGTTGTACATTGCTACTTCACGATTCTAAGCTACTAGACAAACAAACAAAGCCTTGGAAATTCTAAACGGAAACCATTTAAGTATCAAGTACTAAAAGGTGTCATATAATTGTTAGAAATGTGCCTTTTAAGTATCAAGTCCTAAAAGGTGTCATATAATTGTTAGAAATGTGCCTTTTAAGTATCAAGTCCTAAAAGGTGTCATATAATTGTTAGAAATGTGCCTTTTAAGTATCAAGTCCTAAAAGGTGTCATATAATTGTTAGAAATGTGCCTTATGCTATAAGTTAAATATTTTTTACAACTATAATAGATACAATCTTGAATTTTTATTTTTTTTTTTGCAAACAAGGTACTTTTTTCCAATCTAATGCGGCGTTTACATTATAAAACGTCGGCCATGTGGAAGATTTGTCTACGTGTGGTCACGACCATACCATGGTGCATGGTACTCGGAAGGACATACAATTCAACAAAAGTAATGGTGTCGCTGACACCATGTATATCACACTATGGTGTCTTCGACACGCAATGTTGAATAGTTATTTAAAAAAAGGCGGGAAAACTAGCTAAGTGAAATTCCAAATTATTTACGCTAATTGATTGTATCCCATAGACCATTCCTTTTATACCTTTCCATCAAAAATTTCACTGTATAAACTCCCTACAACGGAAAAACATCAAGACATCTTCCCAAAGGACTTTCATCACAGCTAGCTAGAAGTCTATGGCATCCAAGACACCATACCAAAAACTTATGGCGTTCGAAACACCATATACAATTGCTTTGAATACAGTGTTGCTGTTCTCTACACTATATTGTTAACGGTGTTAGGCAGGCTGTACGTGGACAAAACTTCCACATGGCGGGCAACTTATAACGTAAACGCTGCATAACTTTTTAGAAAGATAACCTAATCCTTTCGGTATATCATTGCTAAAGTATATATATATAATCTTTATTTGACCATATCGTCTATCTCGTTTTGTTAATATTTTTTCGAAAAAATTGCTGCAGAATGGTTTTTGACCATCAAAAGAACAATATTCATGAATATGCGATTTGAATTTGGCATTATTCAACATTCGTAAAAAATTAAGACTTTTGCGGATGAAAATTTGTTAGTATGAATTAGTAGGGTAGTTCACTCTAAAGCTTGAGCAAAAATAAATAATACGATTACTTAAAGTTAGTATATATATTACATTAATTTTTTCTTCAGAGATAAATCCTAATTTAAAATTGGTTGCAATCAGAGAACTATTTCTTCAAATTGCAAACCACCAACGTTATGTTTTGATTTAGTCAATTTTCAGCAACCGAACAACTTAATAAATATCACATTCTCTCTGCGGTGACGAACCCGTGTTTTAATGACCATACAAGCTACTAGGGGGATTATACCCCTAAGGCGCGCATACCCCTTCAGAGGTAACCGATATCCTTCTTCCCCGGAAGTTAACCAGAATCCGCTTGAGCGTTCCAACTCCCCTCGCGCCCCGAAGGCAGGTGGAAAATTTTACCAAAAATTGTCCAAAAAGTGACGAAAATCTGGGGAAAATTGCAAAAATGAAGAAAGCTTTTGAGCCTCAAAAATTTCGAAAACTTATCTACCCTGACGACCTGCCCCTCCAGCCGACCGTCTGATCCACCTTGAAGAGGGCGCCGGCCTCTCCATTGCCGAGGCACCCGCTATCGTCCCTGCGACTGCGGACTTCTTACATGTATGATTAATATCTATACTATATGCCGGATCAGCGTGCAGCGCAACATCACCCCAAATTATCTTAATATCGCGTCACTTTTTAGCAGTATTAACAGGAACAAGGTTCATAGTCAGAAATATATACTATGAATAAGAACATGTATTTGCTTGTCTAAAGTACCGGTCACGGTTTCGATTGAAAAATATTTGAGGCTCAAAGTTAGTATATCCAGCCTCTAGTTTTCAAATAGCTAGCTGTGTAGCCGCTTCAGTTGTCTAAGGAAGCTTTAATTTGGAAGTTAACGACACAGGAGACAAGGACAATCAAGTCACAAAGAAAAGGGAGATACGCATATCTGAAAAACTAGTATTCCAAATAGTGTTGGGAGCCGGCCGGAAAAACCGGCTACTACGGCTAGAGCTCCGGCCGGTCGGTATACCGACAAGCCGTGTGACCATTTCGGCCAACCAGCCGACCAACCAAAAATACTGCAGCTGCTCAACCTTATTAAGGCTCAGCATGAGCCATAGTCTACGCCTAAGTCGTTAACCCATGGACTGACTGCGCTGATTTTACAACCATTCGATCCAGGTCATGCATGCATGCGGTTCAGATGGTACATATATAAAAAAATTCGCTAACTGTTTGATTATCTTGCAATCACAAGTTTACACATTTCGCATATTCCGTAAGCATTAGAGGCCCCAGATATCTGTGGTCGCTATAAGTTTCGTTGTAAAATGTAAGCTGTTTTTGAGACCGCTTGGAACGGATTAATATTTGTTGTTACACTGTAACAAAAACTGCAGCGTACAGAGCATTACAGTTTTGCACGTTGCTTTTTCCTGCGTAATCAGCACGGAAAATTTAGATTTAAGTAAAACAGATAAAAATTTCGAGAAATTAATCTTGGAAAGTCCGCCAACCATATTGTTGAATAGCAGCCGTTCCGTCTTTTTCCGTTCGGCCTGTTTACCTGCCGACCGCATTTCTTGTCAGAGGTTTCACCGGTTCACCGCCGGCGGTGCAACGAAAAATGCGACCGGTGCCTAACACTAATACCCATCAAAACACAGGAGACAAAGACATGCAGGTCGCGAAAGGAATTGGGAAGGTATAGATAAATCTAAAAAATTTGTTATCGCGAACAAAGCAAAATTTAAAAAAAAATTCCGTGAATCCGAGCTTGAAATTATTCAACAAAATCGAAGATAACGAAATTCGAATCATAAATAACATTTGCTAAAATAGATAATATATTTGAAAAGAGAACAAATATAAAAATAGAGGACCGAGGTACACACTGAAAGCTGATATCGTTGGCGTCCTTCACCCTCATAAATTCACAACAGCCTACTTAACATGGCTATGTTAAATTTGTATCTGATTTTGACTCTTGGCCTTTTATCAAGAGGTTCACGCTTTGAAAAAATTAAACGTCATCTTAAAACACTTAAGAACTTTCACAAACATGCGGTTAGTTACTTTAACAGTTTTCAGCTGTATTATACAGTTAAGCACTTTATATATACATCCACTGTCTTTTAATCATGTGCACAGGCATTTCAAGAATGTTCAACGACGCAAAAATATGTTTAACACATTGGCATACATTGTCATAGGTCCGGACCACCACTGACCGTGGAGGCACCGCACAGAATGCTGTATTTCGCGGCGTCCAGGGCAAATACCCTTCGGCTGATATACACATTGGAAAACGTTTCCTTCCAGTTTTAGGAAAGTCAGTTTCAAATTGACGTCAAATCATTTTGTTTTATGAGAAAGCAGTTATGAAGATGTTTATTTTCAACCACTGACCGTGGAGGCACCGCACAGAATGCTGTATTTCGCGGCGTCCAGGGCAAATACCCTTCGGCTGATATACACATTGGAAAACGTTTCCTTCCAGTTTTAGGAGTCAGTTTCAAATTGACGTCAAATCATTTTGTTTTATGAGAAAGCAGTTATGAAGATGTTTATTTTCCACCACTGATCGTGGAGGCACCGCACAGAATGCTGTATTTCGCGGCGTCCAGGGCAAATACCCTTCGGCTGATATACACATTGGAAAACGTTTCCTTCCAGTTTTAGGAAAGTCAGTTTCAAATTGACGTCAAATCATTTTGTTTTATGAGAAAGCAGTTATGAAGATGTTTATTTTCTCGCCAACAGGTCAGCAAGTTCAACACACAAGAGTAAAATTTCTCTTCAATTACCACCGCGCAGCCTCCAAATTTTGTAAAATAGTTAAATGCGGAACAAATTTGTTTTGGGCGTGTCGCAAAGCCCCGAAGACTTTTTCTTATGCGTGATACAAAGGAATTTTACACTTCACATACTTGTTTCATTGTCTTCGTTCTGTGTTTCTTAAATTTTAAGATATTGAAAATGAGTACAAAAGCTAAAAACTTCTGCTCGCAGCCTAATTTTCAACTACGCTATAAAAAGGCACTATAGCGGTTATGTATTAAGATAGAAATTTTTGCAGGCTCAAAGATAAACCGTTGTGGTTTAGATGCAACATTTTGCAAATCTACAGTTTGTCAGAAGTAAAAGCGTCTTAGTACCCGTTATGTAAATTATTCAGTTAAGATTATTAAGTTGCCTGCACAATCTTAGGCTTATGTACAAACTGTGAGAATAAGACTACCTAATTGCCCATAGAAACTCGTGTCGCCGAATATATATATAATAAAATTATCGATTGTCAGAAGGGCCCTTTTAGTGAATAAGCCAACTTTTTTAAAACAAATTAATCTTTTAAAACGATGAGTCTCTTAAACCTATAAAAAACTAACCATATATATAGCTTTTAATCCTCAGATAAAAATCGCCAAGTTCCCAGTAGTGCAGCGACATTTCTGATTAGCTCAAGGTTTTGTTTTCCAAGAGTGAAGTGAAGCGAAATGCATAAAAAATCACCAGACAAGATCTTTGCAACTGTGCTAGAATCAAAACGGCAATTCAGTGTTTCGAATCGCTTCATCTCGAGGGTTTATAATGCCTCGCTATTACAGCTCCGGTGCTCTAAAAATAGTCCCATCTTTACCCGAGCTGTTTTCCAACTCACGCAAACAACTGATCTTAAACTCACAAATTCCCATTTATTAGACACACATTGACTATACAATCTTATGTAAAAAAGCATGTAGGAAGTAAAACAGCACATCAGCTACACATCAATGCACAAAAACTAAAGATTAGATGTCAGCTCTGCAACAACCAAAGAAGTCATTTTATTAAATGTACATATTCTTCGGAATATAAAATTGCGATAATTGATATGTCGCAAACTTATTTAATACTGAACGCCTTATTTTGGCGAAATCCCAACTAAAGTAGAGACTCCATAAAAATATTAATATTATTTTTATACCGCAAATTGCCAAAAGCTGTAGTGTATCGAAGAGATGGAAATCCAATGGTGGATCAATAAATTTTTATGCATAATTCGAAGCAGCAAGCATTTGACGAGATCTCTAGAATTTGAGATTTAAGCCAGAAAAATGTGGTTATATAGTCTCAGATTGGCAACAAGGGAGGTGGCCAACAAAGGCTTTTCTACCCATGTATAAGGTAACAACCGGAACCGTCCATTTAAACCGGATCCGGAACTTCGAAACTTATATATAGTAAAGCAGATGAAGGAAAAAAATGAAGGTACAGTGGCTTCAAAATGTATTGAAAATAAATTTTACATTAAACTTAATGTATTGCGATGGCATTATTGCCTCTCTGGGACCTTGAAGAGACTGACCACTGCCAGTAATGTTAATTTATCGACCAATATGTATGTTTTTGGACTCCCTGGGTAAAAAATGCCTCAACTATACAGCCTTGGGCAACTTGCGTCAAACTGAATGTCCACTTTTGCAACTAATCATGCTTGCATGGAGCGTAAACTAAACACTTCCACTCTGCCTCCAATTTCCTCCCTTTACAACACATACGTTTATTTCACGTTATATTCTATACAATGATTCTAAAAGACAATAAAGAAAGGTATAAGATAATTTTCTATTCAGTTGCGAGAGACATTGTTTAGGCTAGCGTTGGGCAACCAGTGCCCGTCAGCTGGATGATGATGATTTTCTGAATGCTATAAATGAGACAAACTGTGACATTGCTCGCACAGTTTCAGTAAATTACCAAGATCGCAGTTTCTGGCTGCGTTGTCGACGTGTTACTTTACTTCAATGTAGACTGGTTTACAAAGTTTACAAGCATATTGGCTTAACGTAATTTATGTTAGCCAAGCTTTACAGCTAAGTACTTTTAAATAATTCACGCTCCGTTACACATTTGGACCGATTTAATTCTAACATACCCCGCAGACTTCTGAATTTGTAAAATAGCTGCTACAAGCATCGAGTTGGCTTTGTTTTGTTAACAAACAGCTGCAGTGTTAAGATGACAAATTCCTACTGAAATTATGTGTCCCACTTATGTTTCAGACTGCAATTTGCTAAGTTAATCTTATTTTGTTTGGTTGCATTGGAACTTGATCATTGCGTATACATTACATATATTTGGACCACAAATAAAGCTAAATGTGGAAAATTTCAAACAAAATTTTTAAACCGGAAATCCGGTTCCGGGATGGTCTTTTCCTTTTGCCGGGATCACAACCGGAACACGATTTTCGTCGGAACCAGAATTCCGGTTACCCCCTGCCCTGTATGTGAATCTACATGCGAATTTGAACATGAATTACAGGCGATGAAATGCAAATTTACAAGTTTTATTATGTAAAGCTGTGAAAATAGGGATTTTCGATGACAGTAGGTCCAGACGTGGACTTAGCAATCTAAGTCTCAAAGTCTTAGTCAGCGTTGAGACATCTTGTGCCCTCACCCACAACGATCCGACCAGGCGTTGTTGAGTTATAAAGTGCCATTATACTTTTATGGTAATTACATTTTTAAGGCACAGTTTACTAGTATCAATACAGTAGTTGGACATAATTAAATAAAACATGGTCCACTACATACGGTAGCTGGGAATATCTGGTATCAAATTCTTCTTCATTTTACAGCAACATAGTTGGAAGCATCGGCAACGTGGATCCTTGCAAAATTGTATACGGCACAGTGGTCTATATTATGTATATGCACGAGCAACAACATTTAGCCACTATAGTTTTTTAGTCCATTACCGAAAACAGTCTTAGTCATACTACAGCTTTTTGTAATTGTTATATGGCCGATATAATATGTCACAGGTTTGCAATCGCTTATAACTTTTTAACGAATACACAAGAGCTCTATTCTCCTAATTTGTATCGTTAAGCAAGCATTTTCAACTCATCCTTTTGGTTCATAACCAGTTAAATTCAAACCACGGAAGCTTTACCGTAACAGCTAACAAGTTTGCCATACATTGCAAGTTTGTATGTAGCTTCATTTCGTTTCGCTAAAGTGGAGTATTGACTTGAACATGGTTACGTAGCCAAGCTCCCAACTAACCGTTCCACAAAAGTTTTAAACTGACCATCCAATGAATACGAAAGGCACAATCCGTGCCATAAAACGATTAACATAATATGCATTAACTATCGAACACGAAGGGACATATTACAGAGCAGAGATCATGAATAAACTGGTTCAAACCATGTACGTACAACGTTTTTACAATACATCACATGAACCAGAGTATGGCAGTATTTTGTAAACATTAAGGAACGAGTACATTATGCAAAACAAAAGCCACAAATATATTATTATAGAGATTAAACTGCTATCCGCTTCAGTTGCAAATTCACGAGTAGGGTCAATCCAATCGGAATGACATAATCGCAAACTAAAATGTGCCGCCTTTAGCGAACACATCCTATCATAATATGAGAAAAATAGTAAAATACTGTGTCAAAAAATGTGTAAAACTATCGAAACAGAAGTATTGTTCGACAGTACAATGATAATGCACGGCTTAAGTCTTAACAATTATTGTAATAACTGGAAGTTAGAGCTTCAAGCATCGTTTTATACACGAAGACTAGCGTTGAATTAACAAGTGTTTTCGCTGCACTATTTTATAGCATGCAATGTGGAATACCGCCCTATGTTCTACAATACAAAGCAGCAACAAAATGGTTAGCTTTGGGACAGCACGTAACTAACTTACAAAAAATTTACACTTACATTTCGGTATAATCGAATGAATAAACTGCGGAATTGAAACGCCTCACTTTCGGATCAAAGTCATGCGAAATAGTGACAAAAATACGTGACAAACGCTTATTAGGCTGCTCAACATATTTCGTGTCTAGATTGGCCTATTACTTCGCTTAATGTTTTGACAAAGGCGTTACGCATAGGGCACCTAGGCTGGAAAACAGGTCCGTCGTATTTCCTCACAAGGTATGAATTAAAGGATAGCACCCCTCTTCTAAAACTAAAGACCTTTTAGATTCAAGTGTTGGTTAAATTCAGTGTTTTAAATATACAGTTATGAACAGAAATAAGTGCATAAAAATGAACACAACAAGTTTGTTTATAAACGAAAGTTACAACGTCAAATACGAACGCAAAAAAATTCGCACTAGAATGCAATAAATTTTGTTTATGTAATAACTAAATGGTTACTAAACAGCGTCTCAAACATTAACGAGTTATCTACGATTCAGGTTTGATAGAAATTATGAAAAAAACAATGTAAATTTTGTTGTGTTACAAGCGAGCGAGCTAGAATCAAATGGAAATGAGCAAATTGTATAATTTCAAAGTAAAGTATGTCACTCACGAGAAACTTCGTATAATAGCCTTACTTGAGTGGCGCTTTTCACCTGCAAGCAAATTATTTTTATTGTAAAATTTCAGACTAAAATATTATTTTCCAACGAGCATGTTGCGGTTAATTGTGACAAGTACTGTATATCAAAATGACACTAGAATTACCCTTTTCTTCAAAAGTTCTGCGGTTTTGAACCACTCACACATGTTCTGATGCATAAAATGACGGGGTGCTACACTCCCATTTGTAGTACTCCGGCTAAATTTGTGACCAGGCTAAGGCTAAGCTAATACAGAAATCCCAACAAATTTTCGAAGAACATAGATCGCCTGCCTCAAAAATACACAAGATACAATATGACTAAAATGAAAATTAACAGGCACGACACACGCAACGAAGCGAACTTTTTCTTGTGGACAAGTTTAATTTATCATCTATAACTACAATGATTATACGTGAGTTCACTGTAGGTGAATCCACCATGGTTGTTCAATTGTCAAAATCACGAACTGCATTATTCGCGTTCACATACATCTGTTATCAGTATTCCCATTTTAGTGAATGCGAACAAGGGCTCAACATACGAACGGAATTTGCTTCCGCGCACATTTCTCCATTTCGCACGGTTGTCCGCGTTCACCAAATGACATGATTAATCGGCCAGCTATGTTCGCGGTGTATTTATGTGTTGTAGTATCCGAAAAAACGTGTACGCGGTCAAAAAATGCGATGCTAAATCGCAAAATAGCTACCGCGGACAGCACAGTAATGTTTCTATATCACACATATTTGGTTCGCGCACATAAGGGAAAATCTTTGTTCGCGTACATTCATCGCTTTTACGATCCTGAACTGACTTTGATAAAAGAACAACCTAGTGTACGCACCTAAGGTGGATTCACGCATTAAATTATGACTAAATATTATGCCCTGCCAACGACTTCAGCAGATAGGTGGATAGTGACGCCGGAAATTGTAAAGCACCTGTGACAAAAAAGAGTGGGTGACTACCTTTCAGCCGCCAAGTCGTAACTGGATTTTGCTTGAAAAAGTATAATGAAATAGAGGATTCGCTACAAAAATAGAAAACACAAAAAGTGTACAGTACTCGCAATGATTCACTGTCGTTTGCGAGCGAGCGAACCGAAAGTAATCATAATCTTTTAACGAAAAATTTGTTTTTCCCAAATTGCTAACAAGCAACCAGCGGGCAGCTAGCAATTTGTGGCGAGCACTGCTGAACTGATAGTAACATTGGCATTTATGCTAGCTAATTGTGCAATATTTAAGTCACTTTTTCAAATATTATAACATCCGGAAGATACCGATAGGGGCAGAATTATCATTGAGCGACCAACAACGCATTGCCATACACGCTGGCAGCAATAAACGCAAGAAATTTTCTTAATGTACTGACGAGCTGTTGTTCACTGGCTAGAAAAGTTTCTCAAAGGGATAGTACATAGGTTATAGCCAGTTTGTTAGCCTATACTCCTATATTGCATTTTTCTACAGGTCTTAGTGACACGTCATGATCATTTCCATTGACATCAGTCAAGTCCCTTATGAAAAGTCAACTTTCCAAAAAAGGCCAGAAATATCATAAACACCTTGTTCATCGCGAACTAATAAAAATATTAGCTATGGCGAAGCAATATCCTTTCTAAATAACGGAATCTGAAGCGGAAAGGTGAATGAAAATTTATCCATATGTAAGGTAGATAGATGTATACAGCATGTAGTAACGAAACATACTTATAAGGAGCGCTATAAAATCATTCTACATGATGGCGTTTTTACGTTCGGCAAGTTTTAGTGCTAAATTAAGCAAGTTGTTTTGACTACTAAAATCATTCTACATGATGGCGTTTTTAAGTTCGGCAAGTTTTAGCGCTAAATTTAGCAAGTTGTTTTTACTACTGGCGTAGTGACATTACGATAATTCAGGTATAACTAGTAAACGTAATAAATTACAAAAAGTTAGCGTAGCAACAGGCAAAGTATTTGGTATCTTATTTGTGTGTACATGTGTTTCAACCAGCTATTTAATCAATTTATAATAAGTATTATGTTTTAGGCAATTGATATCAAATCCAGCATACAAAAAGCTCGCTAACTAAAAGAAATTAGCTAATTAGTGACATCAACTAATTAGATATTTAATTACCAAATTAACACCCATGATAAAATCATAGAGCTTTAAAAGCCACATATTCATGATCAGCGACATCGAAAACCCCGAACACATCAAATTAGCAATTTTGAAGTGATTTTAAAATTTGCATAAAATTACCTAATGAGCTAGTTAATTAATCAAGTAATTAGCATATACAGCCAGGTTTCAAAGCTTCAGAAATGTCATATTCGTAATCAGCAACATAGAAATTCCCCGGGTGCAATTTATTTTTAATTTTTGAGCGCTTTGAAAATTTTCAAAAAAAACTAGCTAATTAACAATTAACTAGTAATTAGCTAATTAACTAAGTAATTAGTATTTTTTGAGTTCCTCGAATAGTAAATAAGCACCAGATTCACAATCACCACGGCGAGATGCAGTATATGCACCAAAATAATAGCTTTACACAAATTATTAGTTGAAAAATATGTAATTTTGTTTGATATTGCTAAAAATAGGCTAACACACTAAACTAATTATGTAATTACTAATTAACTAAAGCAAATTTTGACAAAATCTATAATATGTCTTGCACCTGTCCGATATGAGGCCTTTCAAAAAAAGTTTTTTAAAATCGGCCCAGCAGTAAATGAGGAGTTCAACAGACGGACGGACGGACAGACGGTGCCGAATTTTCCCCTCTGACGAAAACAAAACGCTTCGCTTAAAAACATCGTTTCTTAATGGTCGCTGTTCAAGCTTTAAGTTTTCGTGTTCATGCTTTCCAGTGTGATGCAGTAATGGACGTTGCTTAGTGAAAAACTCGTAAACTTTGTATCAGATTTCTAGCTGTTGCAGCAAGTACTTAGGGTCTTCGGCAACTGCTACAGTTGCCCACATATAGGAGCTGGCTGCTATAGCTGGTTCACAGCCGAGGGACGCTACTGCAGCGGCTGACACTCATTGTCGCTAAGCCCAAGCAGCTAGCTGTTGTAGTGCATGATAGTTTAAGCAATTGCCGAATTCGTTATACATAGTGCATCTTCGAAACTTGGTAAGAACAGGTACTGAAATAGCTGCCTTCATCTCAACATTATGGATTACGTGCATACTAATACTAGTATCTCCGAAGCGAGGATGAAACGAAGCGCGCGTGGTTTCGTCAAGTGGTCATTTTGTGTTATCACATTGTAACAGGGTTTGTGGTTGAAATTATGCAATACAAAACCTCTGTAACCCTGAACACATTGAAAACCCTAAAACTTTGTTGACCCTAGATCTGTCGAAAAAACTGAAAACGCACGAACACGAAATATTCGTGCTAGTGTCTAGATAACCAAACCACCGTATCTAGCGTGCCGAAAAATGAATACATAGGATATTCTTCGTAGAACATACGATTATATACACAAGTAAATCTACGAAAACTACTATTACAGCTATTTGCATCAATCAAATAGGTATATACCACAAATCGAGGAATATACAGCAAGAACTTTATGCCAACAGTACTAATCAGAAGAACTATGCAGATGTGCAACACCCAGAATTTAAATTACCTTTGTCTTTTCTTTATTTGAACAAACAGCATTGCCTAAATTAGGACTGTACCACATCCGAGTATGGCTAAGCAGATGATAATGCTTGATCATTAGTTTTTTAACCAATATAGTTTTGACAAGTTGCAAAGCACCAAAACTGAACGGTATGTAACCGAAGAATAGTTTATCATCTACATCATTACGAAAACATCCAACGATGTACTTGTTGTACGTAACCACTTACTGCTTGTGAACCCCCGATCTAGTCAGCTACATATATTCAACGGTACAACTAACATAAGATTACGCACGTGATTGTTCATTTTCGTGTAAGTGAATACAAAAACTTCTTTTAGGCGTTATAATACACTTCCAGGAGTGAGTTTTCTTGGAACGAAAATAAAACTGTAGATCACGATTTTGAAGCGAATTCTAAAAATTACACCATTATAATATAAATACTACATTGTACAAATTAAACATGATGTAATAATTTCACTAGTAACAGTGTTTTTCAAACAGAATATAAAGCATAAAAATCTAACTTGAAACAAGTAAAACATGAAACAAGGCTCTTAAATTGAAATTTATTTTGGAATCACGAATTGAGTGAAATCATTTATCAGTCTACGCATGCCCAGTAGCTGGTTATGTGAGTCCGGGTTTTGAATTCATAAATATAAGAGTACTTAGTATTAATGTCATAACGGCGAATATGATGGGCGATTCCGGCTACTATCATTGAAATGAACCAACAGCATGGCTTTTAATAAGCTACGCACTTAATGGTTATTGTTTAGCAAATTCCGTTGCACCTCAATTATAGTCAACATGTGTAGTTTGGGATGTACTATGGCTTAGAGCACTAGACATAGCAAGCCATTCACAAATAGCAATTGAACAGCTGCTAATATGGCGCGAATAATTTGCTTTTATTTCTGTTCGTAGTTGTAGTCCTGAATATACGGAAAATACTGGCTTCTCTAACCTACCATAATTATGCCTGTGGTGCATAGCCAGTTCGAAATTTGGAGAAGCTGAAAGTGCATAGGGTGATTTCCCAGTTGGGGTCTTCAGTTGAACTGGGGTGGGAATAAAGCAGTGTATATGCCTGAAAACGACAAAACGTTTAACCTAACTATTGACTGACATTGTGCATATAGAAAGACGAATTTTTGAAGTGATTTTTAACCGAAAAATTAGGGTTTTTAATCAAACTACGAAAAATAGTCCACTACAAAAATGCAATAATTTTTTTAGCACATGAGAAAAAAACCGCTAATTTTTGAGCGGATAAACAAAAGGTGAAACCGCTAACCATCCTAATTTATAATAACTGATATCGAATAGCAAATATCAATATCAAATCCTTCTTACGCAATATAATAAATTTCGTTCAGTTTTCACTCACAGAAAATTGGGGCAATCAAATCCTAGTGCCACATGTTCATGGTCGAACCAAACTCTGGCGATTTTAAATTTGCAGACAAATGATTCCCTAATGCCTATCAACTTTGTATATCTATTATTATTTAGTGTTTTCGAATAAATTTAACGTAATTTCGACGCAATTGATCCTACAGTTTAGTTTTTTGTATTCGCTATCCTAACACGAGTAATTCAAATTAAACAACTTTTCGTTCTCAAAATGTTGCTAATTCTCCTTAAATTTCCGCGAACACCAACTGGCTCGATTTTAATCAAAAATCAGTGTGTTTGCAAAGTTTCGCATAAAATTTTATCCACTGAAACGTGTGCAGTAAAATATTTAAGCGAAGCTGCAAAATAGATAGGTTGGCTGGAGCACCTTAACTTTACACGAGCGTTCAGCCGCGCAGGAAAGCCCCCGTAAAACCTGGGAGTATTTATATGTCCCTGCTCCAATCCCTCCATTTAAAGAATCCAGATATCTAATAACAAAGTCTGTGTTTGATACCCTAAGCAGCAAATAGGAGTTAACCAAATGTGTTGTGTTGCCGCAAAGCTGCAGTACGAGCTACTTCAAACATGACTTCTGATGCCTACTTAAAAATGTCAAATAATAAGTTCTATAGCCATTGCCCTACAAATTCATATAAGTGGTATTACACACATTGCAATATTGGCTACACCTCACAGAAGTTAGGCCTACAGTACATAAAATATGATTGTTTTTCCGCGAATTCGTGACGGGGCCTGCCTAAATAAAAATCTATCGATGAGTTATACCTTCTTGTATTTGACAAATGAGATATTAAGTTAAAACCTTAATTTGGAAACAGAAAAAACAAACTTGCTGTGGACCTGTCCGACAGAAGTGGTAAGGTGCTACATCAAACAAAAATAATGCAATTATAAGCATAATTACGCACATACTATTTGCATGTTGTACCTTAGTCAGAAAACAAGTTACACAGTTTATGACAGTTATCAACAAACATTATTTATTTTCACTGCCGATAATTTAAATACCAAGCGCCTAGATATGCGAATTCCCAATTACCGTGAAATTTGGACATATAATTGGCAAACAAATCTACCAAGACCGGCTCAGAACCTGCGCGTGGTGGGCCTACTACGCTAATATGAGCGGATCTAGGAAAAGGAAACTCTAATAACAAATCAACTGAAAACGCAACTTAAACTTACTGCCTTGTGTTATCGTCTCTAATGAGTCAAAGGCTAGGCCCACACCCGACAAGCGTGGTGAACGGCAGGAAGGACACCCGGCTGTAAAACAACGTGAAACTAACCAATATGATGCAGAATCCACGAAGCCAAACCCATGTTAGAGCGTCCCCCGTAAGCAACGCGCAGCGCGACCGCCGTGGTGTTGTGCAAAATGTTCAACGGCTACCGTATCAGGACCGATTACGGCTAAAGAAGATAGTTCAACGAACAACAAAGAAAACCGATGAGAAGACGAGGCGACATACAGTGATTGGCACGCTGCACATCGGGACAATGACAGGAAGGGGAAAGAAGTAGCAGATCTCATGGAAAGAAAAGGTGACGAAGAGTTGTGTGTGCAGGAGGCCAAGCGAAAAAGTCAAAAAACAAAAGAGTAAGTAAACGGGTACAAACTGTACTACGCAGGTGCTGATAGCCAGAGGAATGGTGTAGGAAATCTGCTGAACCCCGAAATGAAAGGGAAGGTCTTAGAGATGAATAGAGAGTCAGAGAGAATTATGTGGATCAAACTCAGCGTAGACAAAGTAGTAGTGAACGTGATCAGTGCATACGCGCCACAAGTTGCATGCAGCGACTAAGAAAAAGAAGAGTTTTGGGAGCACCTCGGTTCAGACGTGCGGAAGGTGCCGGAAGCTGAGTCCCTGTGGATACGAGCTAACCTAAACGGGCACATTGGAGAAGGAAACGTTGGAGCGGAAATGGTAATGAGAAAACATGCGGTTGGTGCGAGGAACGAGGAAGGTGAAAGGGTAGTGGAGTTCGCCATAGCCAATAACATGACAATCACCAATTATTACCTTAAGAAGCGTATGTCAATCGGCTGCACCCTTTGCCGAAGGAGAGAGCTCAACACGGTCAAAGACTGCGAAGTCCTGCCACGAGAAGCAATAGCAAAACAGCATAAGGTCGTGTTGTGCGGTTTTATTATGCAAACCAAAAATAAATCGAAGCCGGTGATCGTTAAGGAAACACGTTGGTGAAAACTGAACGAAAGGAAGCTTGGGGTCAAGTTTGCTGCGAAAGCCGGGTGAGGTGTTGGGAAGGCGAGATGAGGTTCGGTGGGAGGCCGAGAGAAGTGCGATAATGAGCGCAGCGAAGGAGGTTTTAGGCCATACATCTGGGAAACCGGCGAAAAAAGACGAGAAGTGGTGGTGGAGGAAGGCGGTGCAGACAAAGAAGAAAATGAAGAAGGAGCGGGACACTAACCGGTGCGAGAAGAATATCACGAATTACAAAAACGCAAACAAAGTAGCAAAAAGAGAGGTGGCAAAGGCCAAGCAAGAGCCGTACAGTGAACTGTACCAAAAATAAGAGGATGGACACGAGGGCTTGAGGAGCACGATCAGGATGGCAAAACAACGAAACAGGGACTCGCAGGATGCGTACCAAGCCAAAATGATAAAGGACAGCGGCGGCCAAAGTCCTATCAGGAGAAGAGAAATGAAAGAGAGGTGGAGAACCTACTATGAACAGCTCATGAACGTCGAAAATGAAGGGATTGAGCGAACTGTGCAGCGAAGGGTCGAAACTTAAGTGTCAGTGATAGAAAGAAAAGAGGTGGTAAAGCTAATGAAGAAAATGAAGAACGGTAAAGTTGTAAAGGAATTTTACACTTCACATACTTGTTTCATTGTCTTCGTTCTGTGTTTCTTAAATTTTAAGATATTGAAAATGAGTACAAAAGCTAAAAACTTCTGCTCGCAGCCTAATTTTCAACTGCGCTATAAAAAGGCACTATAGCGGTTATGTATTAAGATAGAAATTTTTGCAGGCTCAAAGATAAACCGTTGTGGTTTAGATGCAACATTTTGCAAATCTACAGTTTGTCAGAAGTAAAAGCGTCTTAGTACCCGTTATGTAAATTATTCAGTTAAGATTATTAAGTTGCCTGCACAATCTTAGGCTTATGTACAAACTGTGAGAATAAGACTACCTAATTGCCCATAGAAACTCGTGTCGCCGAATATATATATAATAAAATTATCGATTGTCAGAAGGGCCCTTTTAGTGAAGAAGCCAACTTTTTTAAACAAATTAATCTTTTAAAAACGATGAGTCTCTTAAACCTATAAAAAACTAACCATATATATAGCTTTTAATCCTCAGAAAAAAATCGCCAAGTTCCCAGTAGTGCAGCGACATTTCTGATTAGCTCAAGGTTTTGTTTTCCAAGAGTGAAGTGAAGCGAAATGCATAAAAAATCACCAGACAAGATCTTTGCAACTGTGCTAGAATCAAAACGGCAATTCAGTGTTTCGAATCGCTTCATCTCGAGGGTTTATAATGCCTCGCTATTACAGCTCCGGTGCTCTAAAAATAGTCCCATCTTTACCCGAGCTGTTTTCCAACTCACGCAAACAACTGATCTTAAACTCACAAATTCCCATTTATTAGACACACATTGACTATACAATCTTATGTAAAAAAGCATGTAGGAAGTAAAACAGCACATCAGCTACACATCAATGCACAAAAACTAAAGATTAGATGTCAGCTCTGCAACAACCAAAGAAGTCATTTTATTAAATGTACATATTCTTCGGATATATAAAATTGCGATAATTGATATGTCGCAAACTTATTTAATAAATACTGAACGCCTTATTTTGGCGAAATCCCAACTAAAGTAGAGACTCCATAAAAATATTAATATTATTTTTATACCGCAAATTGCCAAAAGCTGTAGTGTATCGAAGAGATGGAAATCCAATGGTGGATCAATAAATTTTTATGCATAATTCGAGCAGCAAGCATTTGACGAGATCTCTAGAATTTGGAGATTTAAGCCAGAAAAATGTGTATATAGTCTCAGATTGGCAACAAAGGAGGTGGCCAACAAAGGCTTTTCTACCCATGTATAAGGTAACAACCGGAACCGTCCATTTAAACCGGATCCGGAACTTCGAAACTTATATATAGTAAAGCAGATGAAGGAAAAAATGAAGGTACAGTGGCTTCAAAATGTATTGAAAATAAATTTTACATTAAACTTAATGTATTGCGAATGCATTATTGCCTCTCTGGGACCTTGAAGAGACTGACCACTGCCAGTAATGTTAATTTATCGACCAATATGTATGTTTTTGGACTCCCTGGTAAAAAATGCCCAACTACAAATCGAGGTTTTATGATTTTCAATGGGTTCAGAGTTCAAGAGGTTTTAGGGTAGTATACACATCAAACACAGACAGTTCAAACAAAATGATAAAAATGAAACCACGCTCGCTCCGTTTCATCCTCGCTTGCGAGATACTAGTTATAACAGCGATAGATCGTACCAACCTATTTCGTCAAAGTGAAATTTTTTCTCGCGTGGCGTTTCGCTGGCCATTTCTTGCATAATTCGACTTCGAATAGCTGTCGACGAGCTAAACGAGTAGTGGCCCGGACTCGAACCGTCGAAGTCTTTCCGACAATTATTATTGTTGTTGTTCGCAGTTTCATTGTCATCGTCAGATTCTTAAAAAACATGCAAGTGCTGTAGTAAAAATTTCGGCAAAAATACTTAATATAAAACATTAGCATTTCAACAGTTAAAGATGTTATGTCAAATTGTATAACATCAATTCAGATTTTAGCGAATCGCGAATCAAACAATAAAACACACATACGTACAAAGCTAGGGATAGATTTACAAAAATAACTAAAAAATCTGACATCATCAGGCTCACCACAACATTTCAAAGTTATCGTTTTTATCCGATAATTTTGCATAACCTGCACGCAGGAGAACATACAAAACATTATTGAGTGGACGCTAGCCATCGGCTATTGTGCTGCGCATACGACACGTATAATAAACCAAAAACTAAGCGACACAGCTTAGTCATTTATAATAGTCAAAACGTCTTTTTAAAAAATAAATATAAAAAATATAGCGAGAGTAATTTCATGTTTCCAAACTCGAATTAGTAATTATAAGTATTAAAATGAAAAGAGCTATTTTAATCATAATTTCTATAGATTTTTTCGGTTATACCCGCAGCCCGAAAATCGTCAATTTGGAAGAGACGGCTATAATTTTGAACTGTGCGACTTAACGCGACAAGGCGGCTCAGGAAATGTCCATTTCGACAATTTATGACGAAGATATTTTTCGCATTTTTGGGTTACCCCCTGGACATTTTCGAACATTTTTCTTAATAAACATATAACTTTATATATCATTCGAACTGCATTGACGAGCTGCGTCGAATTGTGCAAAAAAAACAGATGAATCGGACAGTAACAACTTAGTCTTAGGCTACGTCTAAGCCTAATTAGATCAACCGATTCAGCTGACTTATGCGTCAATGCGGTTCGAATGATTTATAACATTATACATTTACCGAGAAAAATGTTCGAAAATTTTGGGTACCCAAAAAATTCGAAAAAAGTTTTTGCCACATATGGTTGAAGTAGACATTTTCTGAAACGACTCGTCGAGATGAGTCAAACTTATAGCTATATCTACAAACGTGACGATTTTTGGACGGCGAGGTCTATCACCGAAAAGACCCATTACTCTTACTAAAATTTGATGCTGCTTAGCTGAAGAGGTTGACACTCTTCAGCTAAGCATATCCATGATAAACGGTCAGTCTGCGTTTTGCGCTTTCTCCTTCAGTATTTCAGAGGGTGGGACAAACGTGCACCGTTATTGCAAATGCAATATTTTGTGCACCTATATTTCACTGCCAGAAACTGTCTCCCTCATGAAATCGATGGCGGGGTGGCGTAAAAAATCGCCCATAGGCCACAATGGGGTATGTCCTATTCTCGTTACACGCGGGGGAGGGGTAGAAGAACTGTCTTTCCATGAATTGCAGGCGAACAGCACCAAACGCACCGCTACATTGCTGTAGGCTTTAACATGCATAATCTGAAGAGTGTCATGCTCTTCAGAAAAGTAATATCATCAGTTTTTGCTTTTACTTACCAACATTATGTTTTGGAGTTCGCGACGCTGGTTTTCTGTTGCTTGTTGGGACCATATAGGAATAACGTCTTCTGCGTCTCCGCGACTTAGTACCACGCTGCTGCTGTGTGCCGCATGTCTTGCTACTACTAGCAGTCCCATTAGCCGAACCGTTGGTCCCTTTACTCCCACCTCCTCTACTCACGGTCCCTTTTGTAGTACCGTGCCCTGAAGAGTATATATACTGAGGCGTTGTACCACCAGTTGACGAGTCTAGAAGCGAAAAGTCCGGATCTTCGTATTGAGGGCTCCGACATACGTCCAAGCCAGCGTCATCGACACTTTGCAACGATGGATGCGGACTTCTTCTAAACCATATAACAGTTGTCTACACCAGCAAGGGTTCATTTTTACATCCAATTGCTCATCATTAGTTTTATTGTTACCTTGTTTAAAAAATTTCCTCGTAACTTAAAAGCCTTGCTCATGGTGAATTAAAATGTTTTAAAATAAAAAACTCATTCTTCACTAGTTCTTTTTTCTCTCGTAATACGATAGTGAATACAGTACTTGCAATGCCAGATCTTTTCGAACGGATGAGCACCGTGCAAACATTGAGTACGCAGCAGACATCAACGCGTACTGTATTGCAAGTATTACGTATGATGAATCGTGGTAACAAAATTGTGAATGCAGTATAACAGTGACTTAAATTCTGTTGACTCTGTCATCGCCACCCCAGCATAAAAGCAAGACGATAATTATAATTAAGTAACCGACAGATATAATAATCGTTCTATGTTTATTCGGTACTCGATCGTTCCCAAAAACGACGGTCATGCCTCCACTGAAACATCAGTGAGTTAGCAACGCACAAAGTCTGAGACACAAGTTGTTGGATAGGAAAATAATAACAACTAGACTATCCTAGACAAATGGACTCTACATCCTCACTGCTGTCGCAACATTGACTAAAATCATGTAAGCTTTCGTATCACTTTTCACTGACGTAGAAACGGTGCAGTGCCAAGGTTATCACCAACTTCAAAAAGGCATAATTGTATTAAATTTTAAACTTGATTTTTAGATTAAGCTTAATAGCTAGTAGTTAATTTGGCTGGCTATTAGTATAGTATTCGCCAGAAACGATTGTAGAGTTTCGAATGAATGGAAAACATTGGCATCTCGAACAAACTACAAATGGGTTTTGAACAAATTAAGAAAAAGCGCTAAGAAGGACTTCAAATAAATCTAGAATAAAATTTCAACACCGTTCAAACAAAATTTCGAAAATTTTCGAGGGAACATCAAGCGAACAGCATTAGCATTGGCGTGTACCGCAATTTGGACACCGTTTGTTAAACAGGGCGCCAATAAATTAAATAGCAACAGTTCAAACATAATTATCACAAGAAGAGCAGCATTTTGTTAAATATTGTAGTTGCTGCTGAAAAACTAGATGTATGGCTAGTGCCTATTAGCGTTACAAAATTTAAAAGAACTTATCTATCGGAATAAACATTAATGACAAAGCACATAAAAAGCTTTAGCGTCGGTCGTTCAGAACAATATATTTTATAGAACTAATAACTGGCATTTTTATTTTGCCGATCAAAATATTATTAAACTAATACGTACGCTACCTGACGCTGAATGTTTGTCACTACAGACACTTATTTTTGGCATAGACTACAGACAGTTACGCAGACACTACAGACAGTTAGGCTCAGAAATATAAGCAGTTTTTTCGCGAACATTTTTACTAACCCGTAATCGTCAATATCACGAAGGTACTGTGGCGTCTGCCACGCTTGGACCACGGTACCATTGTCTGGTGCGTCACACGAGGACGCGGGTGGGCTTGCCTTTTCAGTCACCGTTTCGCTTTGCTGCCGCTGGTGCTGCGGCAACGGCGACTCCGTTGATTTTACGACTTTTGTTACGGAACCTGACGACATAGCATCTGTTCCTGAAAACATTTATAAACTATAATTTACGTAATATACACTAATGTCGCTATTAACGAATCGACAACATACCGCAGGCTGCAGCATGGCTTTAATTTCGACATAGAATAATTTAGTAACGTCTGAATTGTCAAAAATAAACAGAAAAGTGCAAATTTGACAAATTCTTCTACGATTCAATTGTCGTCTACGACTGACTTTAAACTGACTGACTTAAATACATCCACAACACACTGCTGTCATAGGATGCCCTAAATTGCCACAGAAAATAACTTAGGAACGTCTAAAATGTCCAACGTAAACAGGATAATCTTGTCCAAGCTTTTTTTGCAATTTATTTATGATCGGCGATTAAATTATTTGAATAGAGTTTGTAATAATAAAACATGTACAAAATAAATTTGAGAAATTCCATGCAACAGTGATTCATGAGCCTCTTAATCAGAGTTTTCTCAAAATAGACCCTGGGTCCAAAATGGGTCTGATTACAATTTCACTGGGTCTGATTATCACGAAAATTTCTGTATGGACACACAAATTGTAACGATAATAAATACACGTTTACAGACACGTGTATACGTATATCATGCACATCGCTAGTGAGGTCCTACAAAAATTAGAGCAGTTATGACCAAAATAACCAATTGGAGCCAAACTATTGGAAATTACGAAGGAAAACGGAAAATTAGTGGAGTTAAAAAATTTATTTCGAGAAATAACTGTCAAAATAATGCTTTAACACAATATTTAAGACAATCATTATACTGGGTCAAAAAAGAAAATTTTGAATCAGGACCCACTCGTGGACCCAAAAACCAGCTCCTAATAATCATTTGCACTCGAGATAAGGTGTGATTCAATCTGTCTCGTCCACAGTGTAAAGAAAACTACCAACTTCGCACGAAGAAAATTTCAAAGTGGGGATCCATTTTTTCTGTGTGCTGCATACTTGCACACTTTCTTGTACTTTTAGCCACCGTACAAATATCTCCAGGCTATATATCGACGTTTTAGCATTAGATAGTAGTATTTAACACGTAATAATATACATAAAACATGACATATGGCTTTAATAAAACATAGAGTACGTTTACAATGCATATTTGGGACCAGTGGAGAAACAAGCATGGGTGATTTGGAAAGTGGGGCCCACCCCAGACCTGAATGTGATCAGGCCAGTATGATAACATACACAATTACAAACCATTTCATGATCAGCTGCTCGGCTAACAACAGTTACTACTAGTCTTTTTTATGCTTAACCGAACGCAACTACGCAATATGAGATTAAATCGTAACAATAATAATATAATTTATTGAATGCGTGAATTTCGACGACAAACCTAAACTTACGAGTGTAAGGTGTTGACTCGGATAATTCTTTGGGTTTATCATCTTGTGTAGCAGCAGCTCCGGTCCGTTGAGATTGGTGCTTTGTAACCCTGCCGGTTTCTATGTTGGCGGCAGCGTTTGCTCGCAACAATTTTCTTCGTCCAGCTTGTTTCTCGACAGCTGCAGTTCCTCCGGCATCCAACGTAGCTGCTGCTTTTCTTCCAATCGAGCTAACCGCTTCGACCAAGTTTCGTGTGTAGATTGTCATTTTACTGCTGTTTCCAGTTGTTGGTGTTGGATTTGTTGCTGGCTGTTGTAGAAACTGTGGTGGCTGGTTTTGCAGTTGCAGTGCACACGACAGCTGAAGCTGTTGATATTCGCTATCTTCGTCGTCGATCGAACGTATCGACATCGAACCGGGCGGCATCGATTTTCGCTCTGAAAACAACATCTAAATTTATGAAGTAATCGAAAAAATTTATGTGTATGACAGAATGTTCAATTTAATGAAGTGAACATACTTGCGCTCCAAAGCAATTTGTATCGGTGTATAAGAAATAAATACTTCTAGGTTTTATCAAACTGAGAAAACTAGTCACGCACGACACACGCAATTCCGGTCAAGGCTTTAGAATTTTCGGCGACATTTTTGGAGACAACTTTCTAAAAAGTTCCACATAATACATGACACTAACTAGTAAACCTATATCAGTGTAACGTTAAATGTTTCTGATAGTTCAAAAGGAAAAAGGTCAAGCATAGACAAATATTAATAACCATACAATGGTAACTGACATACACACAAGGCTCAGCGATCTTTTTCAAATTAATAATTTGGAATTAAAGCATTTACTGAAGACCAATAAATTTACGTAAATTATCATTCTTTATGATTATGAAAAATTAATATTTAGATTTTCTACGACAGAAATGAATAAACATAACACAAATAAAAATAATATAAAAAGCACTATGAAGACTTAATGAAATTGACTAAAATGCAACTTCAAAGACTGATAGTACCGCTATGAACAATTTAGTTCGCCCACGATTTCATATATATACATGAGGTCGATGGGCGTTTCTTCACAGTAGATGGGCCAAGGACACGGTTTCCTGCTGTAGTTGACTGGGGTGTGTTTTACGACACAAACCCGAACGGCGCAATTTTTAAAGGTCACAAGTGAAACATTTTGCAAATTCTTAGATGTTTCTGGGCTCCCTATGTTTACGTGATGTTAACACCAAAACTAGCGTCCGTGTATACTCGTTCCAGATATAACGTCAAACTGCAGCTACATAGCCTTCCGTGAGCATTTCCAGTGCAGAATAATATATAAATTACAATAGTTTGTGAACAAACTGGCACAAAGCTAACGGCACAATAAACGTTTGCCTGATATGACAGCATATCATAAATTATTATTATTAACATAAAACGACTGGAATTTCTGTAGACAATTTGTGGCCAAGTGAATAAAAATTTTGTCTGTCTGTGTCTCGCATAATTATTATCACAGCGCTGTTCATTTCCACAATTTGATTAATTTGAAACGTAAAAATCTAAATGCGCACATTGTACTTAGACAGCACCAAAGTTCCAGCGAAAAATATCACAAAAACCATTACGACTTGGCACTTCCGAATTTAGGCATAAGAGGCCCTCATGCAATTCAAGTTGTAACATTTTAAAAACATTCGCCGTTTCAAGGTGCTTAGTGCCATTTTTGCTCAAACTAAGACATGTGCCGATGACTTACGCGGCATCTCCACCTGCAATTTTAATAGTTGAGTATTAGTCGACTAGAATAACTTCTAACCCCTGCCCCTATGCCGTAAAACTGACATGAATTTCATGCATTTGTATGATATAACTATACTGTGTAAAGTGATAGATGAGTAGAGATTGCTTAAAGAGTGGCATAAGGATTCCCCTTAACACGTGGTTCGTCAGCTTATAAGGGTCCTATCCCCACACAAACACCATCGCTGCGCAAGATGCTGACTTGCTCTGCGGCTTAATCATTCGCACTAATGCTAACTACCATGATTTATTAGTACTGGTTATTGTTAAATAATAATTTCAGTTCGTGCCGTAGTGTGGTGCGTCTAGGCAAAATTAAGTGAGACAAAAAGTTCAAAATGATGCCATCGCACAGCTTCGAACCACGTAAGGGTTAAGGCGGAAGGTGATTTATATTAAATTGTTGGAAAAAGAGGAAGATTCATTCAAGGCCACACACTTATTCGTAGCGGACTAAGAGCACGAAAACAACACCCCTGCCAACAATTATGCAGGAAGGTCAATATAGTAAGCACAGTTATTTTACATTTATACCCGGTGGATGATAACTGTAGTTCACTATTTGTTTGATAAACTCGTGTTTAATAACATCTGTGAACGAAAGACGTGTCATGTTCAAATCTAGCATTTAGATATTAGGAGGGTCTAGCCACTGTCCTCGCGATCCTTATAAATTCTATCGTTAATTTATCTTGGTCAACTACCATAATCGGCGCGCTTTTGGTTGTGTATTTTATTACAGCGGTCGAGAGACAATATGATCCACGTCGCCTAACGCCGCTGGTTGACTGCATACATCAGTTCACGACATCGTCATCGACATATCCGGGCTTCATGCAAGAGCGAGTCGGGGCGCCCAAGCGCGGATACATCGAGATATGTATGCTTGGAAGTTGCAATTGAATCAATGTTATTTAGGACGTATATTATAATAACCGAATGTGTATAAATATTATTACGCGACGACACTGAATATTCCGCAACATCATTAGTTTCAAGGTATACATCATAACCATCATCATCATAAACAGTACAAACACCATCTGCGTGATCATAAATACAGACATCACCATCAGCAATGGTGTCTACTATATTCTCGGTATCACCACCAATAGTTGTGAGTATTATCGGATTCAATGACGATTGCGTCGGCATCAATACCAGTACCGTCGAGTCATCGTTAGTGCTACAAGTGGACAGTATCAGAGTTTGCCAACAACCACCGCAACACCGATATCACTATAAACAATCAAACATCAATGATCATAGGCGTAAGTCTGCCGTCGACAACAAACATAGGACTTTTACCTACCATCGCCGACAGCAGACACCTAATTGTTTCCGTCATCATCAACCTGTAGCGCTTGTCACAGCCTCTGAACGTAACGATCGGGTGCAGCCGTATCAACCCAATCCCACATAGGACGTATAGAAAGCCAATCAAGCCATCATAAAGGTGAGCAGAACTGTCTTGTTGTTACTTGACGATAGACTTCCCCATAGCCGACCCGCCCCTAGTTTGCGACGAGGTCGCCCCGGTTCGTGCCCCCATAAATTTTTGTTGCGCCCGGTTCAATCTCTTCCACCAGAAAAATTTGTCCCTCCCCAATTTTTTTTAAGAAAATTACGGCGAAATTGAACCGGGTGAGCCCTTTACGTGCGCCCCCACTATCGGACCCGCCCCAGTTCAATGGGGACGGCACTGGGTTTGTGCCCCCTAATTTTGACTCCACCGAGATGCCAGGAAACAGGAGTTGCCTCAATAAATTTAGGAAGGTTCATCTTGTTACTATATGTCTGCGACAACACCATTAACTAGTAACTCTATCGAGATTGCAGGACGTAGTGAAGCATAGGTACACCTACGCCTTTTGCGTACACAGACAATCATCTCTCGATAGCATTCGTCGATATGCTCTAATGTGGATATCACACACATACCGCACAATTTAGAACAAAACTAACGCCGGCTATAAGTTTCCCATGTTCAAAGCCCCCAAGTGCAAGCTATCAGCCACCCAGGACGTAACCGTAAAATTAGGAATTTTGGGTCGATGAACCATTGGGGCGCCATACCACCGTACCTCAAACCCCATAAATCTAGAACCGGAACCTTAATCGAACAAACAAAAAAGAGGCACTGGCGTTTATCATTTTACTATTAAATAAAACCAAGCAGGAAAAAAATTCGAAAGTTAAGATAAAAATAACCTTGCTTCCGTGAAGGGTACTAAAATGGGGTAAAATTAGGCAAAACCCCCACATTTTGACCCCTGATCCCGGAACCAGACCCCAAATCAAAAAACGCTCTATGCGTAAATCGGCTATGCCGGTTCGAATGCGCCCAAGATCATGAAAATCGGTTAATTCGTACCCGAGTTATGCACGATAACACACACAGACGGAATTTAAATGATTTCACCCCTGCATCACACAATCTTTACTACGCTTATAATTGAAATTTCGCTTATATGGGACTGATGACTATAATGAGTGAAGTGCAGTTAATTTTTGAACCTCACTTGTTTGAAATTCTATCTCCCTGTATGCTCTAGCTTTGATCAGTAAATTGACAAATAATAAATTAAATTCAATGCTCATACGAGAGTGTAACTGTTAATCGTTCGAATAACTACTATTAACATGAGAGTCATTTTTCCAATCAAAGACCATTGGCGATATTCTACACGCTCCAGCCTTAATCTCTAAACGTCTCTGCCGGGCCCGAAATGCCAACCACCTAGATTTTTTTATTATTCAATTGCACCAGGTAGTGTTTTTCGGTGCTAAAAACCCCGCTTAACGGATCCGCCGACCCTCGACCTCGTGGATCGGTCCGAGCATCGTGAGCCCTCCATCTAGAATCATGGATTCAACGAAACCTCTGTCGTATAGTCCAACACAAAACTCACCGTCTCGACTACTTGCAGGCGAACCAGCCATAGTACGCGGATATCCACACTCAGATCCTCCAGAGGTTACCGGCGGCGTATCTACACGTAACACTGCATATGACGACGAGTTTGCCTTGATTCGGTTACTTCTGCGACTTCCGCGTGTGGGAGTAACACTGTCTCGTTCAGACGACCGAGCTCGAGTGGAAGCACCAGTGCCGCTGTGAGCAAATTTCTCAGCTAAAATTCATAAAAAAGATATAAATTAATTTTCAACACTATCCAAAACTCGCCACATATGACTGTCGTCTTTCGAGCGAACTGGCATCGAGCGAGCAGCGGACGAATATCGAGCGAGCAATGGTCATTTCTGACGAATGCTGTAAGTACAATAATAATAATTTATATACAGCCTAGTCTTTACTTCTGAGTTAAAACAAAGATATGTACATTATACTGATGATAGAAGTTATTATCATCAAGTAAAAACATCGAACGTTAAACTAACAAAGAATATCATCAACGCCTGCGACATTTCCTTCGTAGATTGGTGTAAACCCAGGAGACGGTTTTGTGACCCAAGTCGCGTTCGTTAAGCTTTCGGTCTCCGACAAGTTGCCGTCCGAATCGTCCATTCCTTAAAAACAACAATAACTACAATGATACATGGTTGAAGAGTTCGATTACTGCGTAAGCATGAACATTGCAAATTCTAAGCGGTCAACCATTGTCAGTTGATAGATATGCAATAATTTGTATTCTAAGATTTGGCAGCTACTGAACCTTAAGCTTGATAAATGTTGACATTAACGTTGTTAATCAGGCAAGGTTGAAATTATTCAGCCGAGAATAAACTACATTATTTTGGCAAAACGCAATCAGTCAATAATCCGTTGACGCACAGTACTCATCTAAAATAAGTATTTAAATTGCAAACAAAAAAGAGATGTGCCAGGGGAGAGCGAACAATAAAAATGCTTCGAAATTTTGTCTATTGTCGTGCTTTAACACGAAAGCAAAATTTCCGAAGACCAAATAACTGCGAGCATTAAGCAAATGAGGAGATTAATTTCAGCACTCAAAACAGTTACGATGAATTATATCCTCAACACAAATGTTTGATGATACTACAGTTCAACGTTGCTGATTCTGAGTGAGTGAACCGAGCGAAACGAAAAATTCATTCTACTTCATAAAGATTTCATACATAAGTGATGAAATTTAACAATGTCCGTTATTGGTTTTTAGGGCAACACGAGTAATTAGCTTAAATTTAATTCGCGCGGTAGCTCATTGAAAGCCCAAAACATCTTTTCATGTCCTTTAATTGGGCTCGAACCTAATTCCATCGTCTCCTCCTCAAAAAATCGTGCCGAAAAGCTCGGAGCGGGTCTCGAAGAGACCCGTCAAACAACGTTATTGACTGTATATCGCCAACCCTTGAAGGCATCTGATTTTGTAGAGAAAACAAAGAATATACATAATGATTTAACAGGTTTGGATAGAAACAGGTTTTATCTGGACCGATGAGACCCAAAATATACGAAAATGGCAATTATCTCGTACCCGCTGGAGCTATATCATGGGTGTTATTGGTCACATTTTTATAACCATTCGTCCTATATGTAGTTAGACATTCTGAGTTCATTATGCAATAATCAGATAATATGTATCTGCTTAGCTACAGTTACAGCCAGCATTAAGTGCACATTAAATCGGATTGGGACGAAATCGAACGACATCGTAATTGATCGATTTTCGTTTAAACTAAATTCGTTAAATTAATCACACAAACTTACATTTTTAATTATTTTTTAACGCAATCGCAATATTGTTAAATTAGACGCAACGTTTTTAACTAAATTATTTTTTTATTTTAACGCAAATGAAATTCGTTAAAATAAGCGCAAACGATCGATTTTCTTTTAAACGAAAACGATTGAAATCTAACGATGCTTCTTTCGACATTTGAGCACTTAATTCTTACTGCGGCTGTATTCAAGCAACTTGGCTGATATTCGGCTGATATTGTAAGTTAAAGCTGAATATTAACTGTGTACAAATCTCTCTAAATAACATATTCAGCACACAACATTCTCTAAATTAAATATTTAACGGTCAACATTCACTGCTACGCAGATAATCCATAACCATTATTATAACATCAATACCAAAAAATTAATTCAAAATGGTTAAAAATGAAATTTTGCAACGTGTGAGCTTCTTCAAAAGTCCTGGTTGTTATTTTCGATCTCACGAAAATAATGTTACAAATTTTAGTAATTTCATCAATGAATATACAGCTGTGCTTTCATAATTATTATATTCGTATATGCATACAAGGGAATAACCGAAACCGAAATTTACCGGAACCGGAGCCATCTATTTTAGCCGGATCCGGAACCGAAACTTGGTCTTCGAAACTTATATAAGTAAACAGGTGAAGGACGAAATGAAGGCAATGTGGATGTAAAATGTATTAAAAATAATATTCTACATTAAACTTAATGTATTGCGATCACACTATTGCCTCTCTGGTACTTCGAAGAGGCAGGGGAATCTAAAATATTTATTTAACGATGAATATGTCGGGTTGTTGCACTCCCAGCGGAAAAATGCCACCGCTGAGCAAACGGCGTCAAAATTAATGCTCTTGTACGGCATGGAGCGCAGACTAGACAATTTCGCTCTGTCTCCAATCGCCCCACTTTATTAGACATACGTTCGTTACTTGTTATTCAGTAGGAAACTGGAAATTATTGGTTTATATGGTTCTAAAAATAAAAATATATACTATAATTTTCTAATCGTTGGTCAGAAACATTGTTCAGGCTAGCGTTGGGTAACAAGTGCCATGCAGTTAGATAATGATGATTTTCTGATCAGAATGCTATAAATGAGACAAACTGTGATGCTGCTTGCACAGTTTCAACACATACAGTTCGTTCCCAAGAACGCAGTTTCTGGCTGCTTTGCAGATACGTTGCTTCACTAAAATGTACACTGATTACAAAGTTCACATGCGCATTGGCTGTGCTTCAAGCAATATTAGCCAAGCCTACAGCTAAGTACTTCAATAATCCACACTCTATTATGTACCAAGTCGGACCGATTCAATTCTAACATATTCCGCAAATTTCTGAATGGGTAAGCTGCTACAAGCATCGACATACCTTTGTTTTGTTAACAAACGCCTGCCGTGTGAAGATGAAAAATTATTACTGAAATCGTGTCCTACTTATGTTTGACGGGGTAATTCCTTGAATTAGTCCTTTTTTGTTTGGTTGTGTTGGAACTTGTTGTTGAAACTTGAACGTGGGAAACTTGATGTTGGAACTTGTTGGAAAAAAAATCGGAGTTTGACAAAATTTGCGAATGGCTTCAGAACGGAATTTTAGTAGAAATTTTGATCAAATCTTTTGTACTTTGGACCGATTGGAAACAAAAACTTTCCAAGAGGCTGTGAACCGCGGTAAGCCCAAGATTTTCTGATCCAGGAGGAACCGAAAAATGCCAGGGGCCCCCACCCACCCCCAATTTGGAGAGCCCAGTATATATAACATACGATTGGACCATAGATGAAGCAAAAAATGTGAACAATTTTAAACAAACTTTTTAACCCGGAATTCCGGTTCTGGTGTGGTTTTTGCCTTTTGCGGGAACCGCAACCGGAACACGATTATCGCCGGAATCGGAATTCCGGTTTCTCCCTGATTCATACCTATCATAATTAAAATCTATAATTTAATGCATTAAATTTCCCAATTTACGTTTAAATTGCTGAAAATCCAATGCGTTTAATTGGTCGTGTTTGCTATTAACATAATAACAAGCGGCCGTGTCAGTCCGAAATATAAAATATGTAAATACTTATTGTTTTACCACATGAAGACAAGCTTATAGCAAACCATTTCAAATTAAACGGTGTATATACAACAGCGGCTCAAGAACATTATTTAACTAGATGCTACGCTGGAACCGTTTGGTAGAAAGGCACCGTGTCCTTGAAAAAATAGACCGAAATATAAATATACGCGACTAGCTAAGTAACTTAATTATCAAGACCATAGTTTTTCACATTTAAAACAGCTATCGTGATAAGTGTATTTTAAAGGAGCGCTAGTAATCCGACAAGCCCATGTGACAAGACGTGTTTCTAGCCACCTTCACTGGGTTTTCACGTTGCTCAATGGCCTCCACGAAATTATCGCCCTTCTATTAAACAGTTCAAAATAACGCAGCAGCGGCCTCTGGATGTGTCTGATGTGAGCTAGGGTTTTCAACACAACGATTAATATCTTAATATTTTGCTCTATTTATGTAGTTTCATATTCGTTGCCTCGATTTCGCTGTAAACTTAGCCATCTTAAAAAGAAAAACTCGATATTAAAAGTTTTATTTATTTGATATACATCACAACAGTTCATCTGATACCTTTGGCACTGTGGCACTTCGATTTATCATTTAATCCGCGTAAATTTCCTAATATAACTGTGAGCTCAACACCACATTAAAGACAACTTTACAGTGATGATAGAATGAAACTGAAAATTTTAAATTTTTGGAGAGTTTTAGCTCAAAGCTGTACAACCCCATATTTCACAATGCTTATATTGTTAGCGAAGAATTGCCGCGAAGAAATCCCTGTTCTATGCTTTTTGAACACCAAGCAATAAAACAATGGTTCACAGAAAAATCGTATACTATTAGCTTTAGATAACCTGCCTGACTTGACACTCGGAGCGTGGGAGGATGCTTGCGAACTATTCCTGGTCATAGGGCCAGTAGCTGCAGCTGACGTTCCAGAGCCTACAGCAGTGGGTCCCTGCGCCAAACCACTACCATACGCTGTTTTCTTCTGATTGGACTTCTTATGTGTTCCAGCTAAATTTTCAGTGGGAGACTGAGAGCTTCTCGTTACAGCTTTATCGGATTTTGCAGCGGCACTTGCAACAACAGCATCCTGAGCATTGGTTGATCCCGATGATATTTTGCGACGTGAGGCAACGCCAGAAACAGGACTACTGGTCGCGTTATTAGCCGGCTTAGGCGAAGATCGCGGAGTCATATTACCCTTGACTGATGATATTCCCTAAAATAATTCATCTATACCATTACCTGATAAATCGTACATTCACTGCAACTCCAATAATTACAATATACGTCACTAGTATACTGGCTTCTCCAAATACCTCCAGTTAATATAACAACTTGATAAAATTTTTTATAGAAATATCTCTTTCTCAAATTAAAAATTTTATTTCTTTAAATATAGTTGAAAAGTTGCTTTTAACTTCAACAAAGACGTTTTACACCGTTTCTGAAGCCATTTATTAACGATTTTAGCGCCTTTCGGTGGATAATAACTATTTTTTTAGAATTCGAAGCCGCTACCCGGGTCAAGCCAGACTGCTTTCAGTTTATACCTCCTGGCAAAATCCAGCGCCCATTAGTTCATAACCATGCACCCGGCTCATGCCCGGTAGCAAAATTTTCAGAGAAAGGAAAAGCCAGGTATATCTCAATTATAATAAATTTGCTATTCTAGGACAGAAGAGGGCTTGAGGTAACTTAATATATATACAAAATTAACTCACTGTTGGACAATATCATTACAAAGTATTTGAGCTTTCAACTACTGCTAACGATATAGTAACTGCAACTTGTAAATTATTACGGACCTGGGGGCAAGTTAACATACACGACATTAGACAGCTGATGAGAAACGTCATTACAATGTATACTACAATGTAATTATTAACATTTTAGACTTTCAAAGGTACATTATGTATTGCCTGTAGTAAATCTAAGCCTGAAATGACCACCTACATGGTTATTCTACCTCCTTTTGGTCTGAACACATGTGGGACAGGACTTTATGATACCAGCATGTAACAGTTACCGTGCATCAGTAAAGTATCAAAATTTAATTCCATATTATATCTCTGTTGCAAGTCGGAAACGAAATTTTCAGTCCCTGCACTCTTTGCAGACCGCTGATGAAGCCCGTCAGCCGGCTTTTTAAGCCCCTGAAACTAGGGCTCAGCGCTTACCTCTAACAAGGGGGCGGTACAACCCCTGAAGACCTGGCTACCCCGGGATATCCCACCTTGAGCATGTATGCATATTTGTTCTATCAAGCCTATCCTAAGCGCAGGCGTTTTAGCAAAAATCGGAGAAAATTGACAAAAAACTAAGTGTGGGAACAATAACTATTGTGAATAACAATGACATTTTTTGGGTTCGGGAGAAGTGTCTCTTAGCGGTCATGCAGGATTAAATAAGGACACAGCCGATTTTCCCAGTACAAAACCCCGAACCTATGCACAGACAACAAAAGAGGATCTTAAAAATGTATGCAAAACGTCTCAGCCTGTGATCACTAAGCCACATTATGTTACAACGAAATTAACCTAACCTTTACCAACCAGGTGGCTTTTCTGCTTATTTTTTATGGAAATGTATCTTTCTTTTGTACAATAATTGTTTTCGACCACATTAGAGTTTAATTCCAGACTATTACAACCCAGTTTTGCAACAGGCACATACCTAAGCCGCGTCCCTTACGACTTTCAAAATTCCTATCGGCGCTGGCGAGAACACAGCAAAAATCGGCTTATGTATTTCTAAAGTTACGAAAGATAAGTGGTGGATCTTCTGTCCCATGAAATGCAAGATGTATCATTTCTCTGTCATCCACCCTTGTGGTTACGGTTTGTTACAGAATGTGGAGCAAATTTGTTTTAAAAAGATAGGAGTTGATCGGTGAAAATATATCTAGTTTACTACTGCTACTATTTAGACCTAAAATGAATTTAAATCATCTCACATATTGGGTAATGAATAAAAAATCATAAAACCTAAATCACGTTAATGTGGTTTTGTCGTGTTGCAAGTGTATTTCCTATAATTTTCCAGTCAATCCTGGTGTTAATTATCGTTATACAAGACATTTGATCGACATTCATGAAAACTCACATTTTATTTGAAAACGTTGTCAGATATTAAAATGTTTAGTGCTTTTAGCAAATTTACTTGAAGTTTGTTCAAAACTTGCTCGAGAATAGGTAAATTTTGGTCGATTTTCGTTCGTGCGAACCGGAAGCTATTTCGATCAAGTATTGTAGTAGTTCAATAGTTTTTGCTGGAACTAGATCATTTCCCGGAAGAACACACTAATACATACGATGTAAGACAGCGCTCACAACATATTAGGTAGTTATTATCTACAACATTTATAACCCACACCAAAAACCCAGAGTATTTGTGAACCCACGATATTATGAAGGCGACCCTGCAAAAATTTAGGAGGTCGGCGGACACCTTTAGAGAGTTGGGCGTACCATTTAAAAGGGTCGATCCTCCGACAACCTGTAAAAAACCTGGAAAAATCAAAATGAAGATACGGCTAAAATTCTAAGTATTGCTGCAACTGAAATCCGACACCGCCAGAATAATTCGAACCTTGTTTATACCTGTAACCGAAACGACACAAGTTTCACTGGATTTATGATCTGGGCAACCAAGTGTCGGATATTTCATTCACAACTAAATCAATAAATTACAGTAATTTACAAACCTTGCAGTGTGACTTAGCAGCAGGCTGGTCAGACACATCAAATGTCGCCGATCGTTTGATTGCTATAAAGTAACCAAAATAACATACTAGCTGTTAAGCTGTGACCATTATGTCGACATGTGTGAAACAGTCGTTCTGAACATTAAAAATATCAGTTTCTTCCTGTAATTATGGAACATTGCACTAGTAGAACAACGAATAAATCATAACCAGATTGCCTGACAGTACTAAAAGATACGCTATGATCGTTGCATTATTTAATACAGTCACCGTCAAAAATAAATGCACAAAAACAAACGTAAGAACGTTCATTTTTATAGATGAACGTTAGAACGTTTATTTAGTTTAAGTTTCGTTCGTAAACCAAAAGAAAAACGTTCCGTCACAAAATATCACACCAATTGTTTTTAGTCGTACATTCCAAGACTCGTTTGCGTCTGTTCTCGCATTGTGTTCACTTTCTAGGGACTTATTTTTACGTGACTGTAGGTGCTGTAGTTTCATTAGTTTTCCAAAACAACTAACGATGAAGGACCTCTGTGTGCTGCCTTTCCACCAAGAACTTGTTTTTTTTTCATTTAAGGTAGCGCACATAAACCAAACGAAGATGGTGGCTAAATAACTTTTTTATATTCTGTTGAGCATGCACAAAAATAACTCTTCAAAACTGTGCATTTTTGCTGCATTTAGCATCTGGGGACCGATCATGTGCAGAGCATCTCAGGCTTCAACGTGTTACTGGTAAGACATCACTTTATGTGGTCTCCAATGTGCTGCTATCATGTACATGTCAAACGGGGCAACATCGGACAAATTAAATTTGATATAAGGTTTCCTACCCAACTCTTACTCATACAGATAATTACATAGCTAATAGAGAACAAAGCATGACCAAATCACTGTAAACTGGGTTTGTTTTCCACTATAGGTTAGTCTGAGGTGATATCACGCAAAAAATGGACAGAAATTCAAAGCTTTCTATATAATAAACGACTATACTTAGAAGTTGTTTTCGAAGAGGTTGAAGAGTTGCTGAAGAGCTGATTTTTCAGATTTCGAAGCAAGATAATACTTCTGTCCTCGCTAATAGCCTGAACTAATTGTACATTATACTGCAGATGCTACAAATGTTTGCCGCCATTCGAGAAAATGAGCATCGAATGGAAAATGCTATAACATGTTTCGAACATCGAACGAATATCGGTCATTTATAGCGGGTACTGTAGTTAAAAATTTGGTCTTTAAAATGAAATCAACAACAATAATTCTCCTTATTTCATGTTGTTTTGAATATCGTAAAATGTCAATAATTGCTCGACCTTTGTAATATCGCATAAATTATTATGAGATTCAGATAATTTCCAGCAAATGTTGAATTTTATATAATATTTAACACTACGATTATAAAATATTTCACTAAGTCATCGTTGACTAATAGTAAACGAGGACAGGACGAGTTAGCGAGGTAATGGTCAATGTAAATCCGTATTAGCAAAAGTGCATGCGGTAAAAGTATGATGCTTCACCAGATTTATAATGTTAGGTGACAGGGCTATTTTGCTTTACCCGACACAAAACTATTGAGGTCAGTGCATGATAATACAGCAGAAGTGAGGAGGCTAAAGCCAAAAACACCAGTATCATCCAACACGGGATTGCATTAGAGTGCTAGTAAGTGTCTTAATCGTCCGTTAAAAACACTTGGTGTATTAGTGACATCTGCAAATAAGTTACATAAAAATATAAAGCCGATAAAAATAGCACAGTAATGTTATCCATTTATTGAGATAAAATGAAAAAGCCAATCATAACAAACTAAATTGAGAAATAATCTCACATGATTGCAGTTCTCGCTGCCGCATGAATAAGGCATGTACACATTGTTTGTCTGGATTGGCTTCGGCGTCCCACACGCCACCGTAAGACATGACCAAGTTGCTTGAACGCTAATCGTTCGTACCCTAGCTCACGAACAAATGACCACAAGCCTGAACGCCACTGCCTTGCATTTTCTCTGAACTGCTTTCTTATAACTGGAACAGCAATGTCTCCAAATACCAGGCGTACCAACGATTTCATAACACCACCGGCGTTGCGTTTCCAGTCCGTAACATTGCTAAGCCTGCTTGATGGCATTCGTGCTATATCATCGCCAAGTTAGCCGATGTTTTCTCATATAGGTTGCCGTTGGTTCGCGGACCCCAAAACGTTAGCGAACGTCTTCCTTAGTAATGCTATCCGATACGAAAGTCTTAGAAATCGTCTCCAGCATCGATCTTTGAAGAATTTAAGTCATCGTTCGTTTGCTCTCAACACATGCCAAGATTCACAACCATACAATACCGGCCGCATGTTCATCATATAGACTCTGAGTTTAGTTTTCATTGTTACTGCCCTTTTTCCCGTAAATGATTACCACAGCTTCTGCAACACCGCCTGTGACATCGACTGATGTTATCCTCTTGTTATCAGCTATCCCTCTCATACTTAAATGACGAAAGCTGTTCCTGCTTAAAGAAATGCTGAGGTGAACATCAACTACCCACGACATGACTTTTGTCTTTTTAGCGCTAACTGCAAGGCCAACTCCGCTTGCTGTGGCGTGTACACAATATAACATATCATGCAATGCAGCCGTATGCTTTACCAGTAGAGCGATATCGACTGCAAACGTTAAGGCGCAGACTTTATAACCCTCTCACATGTGTATATCATCCGCTGCACTTAATGCCGTATTGTGGACCCAATCAATAACAATGTTAAACTGTACTGGTGACACAATAGCCTCATGCATGCGCTAATCAATATCATCTTGCATACACTAATCAATATCATCCGGGGCTACTGTAGATAAAAAGGACACATCTTCTTGCCAATTGCGTTTTAATGTTTTCGAATCTGCGCTTAATGCCGTGTTGGGTAGCCAATCGATAACGATTTAAACTGTACTGGTGACGCAATGGCCTTTTGCATATGTAACAGATCCATGCTGGATCGTTACGAGACAGGTTAATCTTGGTCACATACTAATGGCCAACATTTATTCATTCGGCTACGGATCTCTCCCAAATTTGGAGCCACACGAACTATGGCTGCACGAAAGCGAAGCTTTTTACCCGCCCGCGTATATATATGTAATTGGAATAGATTTGATAATCACTATATATAGAGCAAATCAGGAATCACTAGGCCCAATAGTCTCGCTATGCGACTATGTATTTTTAGCACTTCGTTCTGCACCGCCGACATTTTCATGATCCGTATGGATATCATTATCATTTCAGGGATGGATAATTGTTGTGTTATCATTACTGATGTTTGTCGTATTATATATATATCGGTTGTATCGCCATAAAGGCACGAACTGGCTTATTTGATTTGAATACTATTGTTATTTCGTTGTTGGTCGTTTTGCAATAAAGGCACCCATTGGTATGATTATTCTATATCGCTGTAACATGAATTTATTAATTGCTGCGAACCTATAAGTACCATTATCCTCGTATATGTTTCAATTGATAATTTGAGTATGTTGACAGGTATATCAGATTTGTTGCAGTAACTGTACATATATTCATCGTTGTATTTATACTGATTTCGTTTTGTCAATTAAGGCCGTAAAAGCGCCTATCCGTATGTAATTTCGTTGTAATCTTATGTCATTTGTATGATAATCGCCATACTTTGTTGTACCCTTTGTAATTGCAATTGTTGAGGTATATGTCCCTGAGTAACTCATTTTTGATTAGGTTGAATTTTTAGAGGAAAGTTAAGGATTTTACGCATAAAAAATATAGTGTTTACAGGTAGGAACGTTAGGGTTTGGCGAGCTCTTGCCATACTCGCCCCGCGAATAAGTAAGATGGTACGACTCCCGGAACGCCCCGATATGCATAACAACAGCCCTACCCCGCGCGGTAGGACCGCAAAATCATCCGGATTTTTGGTAGAAAAGATTGGCCGCGACGGAAACCCGTCACGACCGTTCTCCCGATGGAGGACCACAAAAATTGTGGCTGTTCGCCCTATAGCGAACAGCAAATGAGCAAATTTCCTGAAAATATTAGTAAGAAAAGTAAAATATCAATTTCCCAGTGTTCAAAGTTACGAAGTACACTGGAAACTGTAGTAACAAAATTTTATCAGCTACAAGCGTTCATTTTCGCTGGCTAAGCTAGCTGATAAAACTAAAAGAAAATGTCAATTCCGAAAACTCAGAATTGAAAGTTGCGGCGCCGGCCAATAACTCCGGTACTGTTAAGAAATCGTAATTTATGGATTTAACATTTTTGATAGAAAATTTTACGGTCTTTATAATGAGATCGGTCTTGTGCATATCCGATCAGGATCCACGGATTTATAAGAACGTAAATATGTATATATAACAAATCAATCACACAAAATGACCAAACACACAAGTATATATATATATGTAGAACCATTAGATTCCCTGGAACCGAGGCTTTCATTTGAGCACGGAACAGACCCGCTGTGCCCACTTTGGGGTACCCCTTCCCGTGAAAATCGTAGCAATCATGCCCCGATAGGCGTGTAATCCATCATTAGATTCCCCTTGCGAATCTGATACAAATGTATACCTAACACCCAGGGAATAACCGGAACCAAAATTTACCGGAACCGGAACTAGCAACCGGAACCGTCCATTTAAACCGGATCCGGAACCGGAACCTGGTCTTCGAAATTTATATATAGTAAAACAGATGATGGAAGAAATGAAGGTATAGTGGATTTAAAATTTATTTATCGATCAAATATGTGGATTTTTGGACACCCAGAGCAAAAATACCTTCCACTATACACCATTGCATATACTGCGTCAAATCGAATAAGCTTACAAAGCTTGGAGCATAGAATACACACTTTCGCTCTGTCTGCAGTCGCCTCCCTTTACTACACATACGTTTGTTGCATGTTCATCTGTAGGAAACTTAAAATTATTGGTTTATATTATATGATTCTAAGAGAAAATAATAGATAGAAGGTAATTTTCTGATCAGTGGTCAGGGACACTGTATAGACTAGTGCCCGTAAGTTTTGGACAAACAGTGCCTGTAAGTTAGATGATAATGATGATAACTTTCTAATCAGAATGCTATAAACGAGACACACTGTGATGCTGCTCGCACAGTTTCAATAAATACAGTTCTTTGCCAAGAAAGCAGTTTCTAGCTGCATTGCAGATAACGTTAGTTTACTTCAATTTAGACTGATTTACCAAGTTTACAAGCGCACTGGCGGGTGCCTGACGAAATTTATGTTAGTCAAGGATACCCTAAGTACTTATGCGTAAGCCATACTCTGTTACCGAGTTGGACCGGTTTAATTCAAATGTATCCCACAAACTTCTGGATGTGTAAAATAGCTGCTACAAGCATCGACCTGGCTTTGATTTAACAAACTCCTGCATGTTATTATGAAAAAATTCCTGCTCAAATTATGTGCCCTACTTACGTTTTACACGGCAAATTGGTTAGTTAATCTTTTCTTTTGCTTAGTTGTATTGGAGCTTGATCATTGTATAATATATATTACATATGTTTGGATTACAGGATAAAGCAAAAAACGTGGAAAATTTCAAACAAAATTTTTAAACCGGAATTCCGGTTCCGGTATGGTTTTTGCCCTTTGCCGGAACCGCAACCGGAACACGATTTTCGCCGGAACTGGAACCCGAATTCCGGTTACTCCCTGCTAACACCCCACAGAAAGGTAACCCGAACCCGCGGCAGCCGCGTAAAACACTTTAATTATTTATAAAATTCACGATGGACTCTCCCGAAAGCCCACCTTCCCTTTTAGTTGTCCAAAAATGGACCTGTTACACATCAAAGTGTTCGGACGGACACGCGAAGTCCGAATCCGAGTGTCTTTTGCCACTTTGGAAATCACCGAGGGAATGGAATCCTCTTTTGGCATACTTTGCCCCAGTTTGTTTACTTCAGCCGCGTCTCTTTCTTCTAGCACAGATCCCAAATATGTAAGTATATATCTGGGAATAACCGGAACCGGAACCAGCAACCGGAACAGTCCATTTAAACCAGATCCGGAACCTGGTCTTCGAAACCTATATATAGTAAAACAGATGAAGGAAAAATGCAAGTACAGTGGTTTTGAAATGTGGTAAAAGTAACTTTTACATTAAACTTAATGTATTGCTATGTCATTATTGCCTTTCTGAAACTTTAAGGAGACTGAGGAAGCTAATAATTTTTATTTATTGATCAATATGTCGGGTTTTGGACACCCAGAGCAAAAAATGTCCACCCTTGCGTATATTGATTCAAAATGAATGTGCTTATAACGCATGGAGCGTAGAATAAACACTTTCGCTCTGTACATGAAACACTTTCGTTCTGTTTCCGGTCGCCTTCTTTTACACATACGTTTGTTACATGTTATTCTGTAGGAAACTTGACATTATTGGTTTATACGGTTCTAAGATAAAATAAATAGAAGGTATATATAATTTTCTGACCAGTGGTCAGAGACACTGTTTAGGCTAGCTTTGGGCAACCAGTGTCCGTCAGTTAGATGCTATTGATGATAACTTTCTAATCACAGTGCTATAAGCGATACCAACTGTGATACTGCTCGCACAGTTTCAATGAATACAGTTCATTGCCAAGGATGTAGTTTTTGGCTACGTTGCAGATAACGTTACTTTACTTTAATGTAGACTAATTTACAAAGTTTACAAGCGCACTGGCTGATACTTGACGAAATTTATGTTAGCCAAGCTTACGCTAAGTACTTCTACGTAAGCCACACTCTTTTTTCGAGTTGGAGCGATTTAATTCGAACATACCCCACAGACTTCTGAATGTGTACCCCACAGATTTCTGAATGCGTAAAATAGTTGCTACAGACATCGACCAGGCTTTGTTTTGTTAACAATCTCCTTCAGGTTAACATAAAAATTCCTGCTAAAATTATGTGTCCTAGTTCAGTTTCACACTGTAAATTGTTGAGTGAATCTTTTCTTTTGCTTGGTTGCATTGAAATTTGATCATTGTGTATGTATTACATAATGTTTGGACCACAGATGAAGCAAAAATGTGGAAGATTTCTTACAAAAATTTTTAAACCGGAATTCCGGTTCTGGTATGGTTTTTGCCCTTTGCCCGAACCGCAACCGGAACACGATTTTCGCCGGAACCGGAATTCCGGTTACTCCGTGGTATATATAATGATAAACACATACTTTTAATATTAAATTTATATTTAGTTAAGTAAATAAAAAAGTTAATACTAAGTTTTATATATAAGCTGGTCCATTGCTAGATGTGTCGGTACCCTTACATCAATACAGTAGTCGCGAACGAGGCTAAATGAGGCCACCAAGTTTATACTGAATTGTTTCACTCGCTGGATGTGGACGGCCAGCGTTTGTGTTAATATTTCGCCTTCAATGCTGGGCTAAGTGTTGTTTTATATTTATTAAGTAAATAAGTTTAGTTTGCACTTTTATGTAAACTTCATATAAAGTTTATATACAAGCTGGAGAAATCCTTATCAGTAAATGTCCGTATAAAGTTAATAGGAATCTATGAAGTTTATATTAAAGCCGCCCTTTCTATTCGCCTCAGACTACCAAACTTCCAACTCTTAGGTAAATATTGCTGATACAAACTTGATATTAACGTTGATAGTTTAATATAAACATAGTATTTAGTTTCTATATAACTTTAGTTTGAAATTTTGAAAATTTGAATTATAAACTAGTACAAACTCCGTGGAAAGTATAGGGGTTTGGTTTACTTTTAAAACAACGGTCACTTCAGGACCGAGAATAAAGTTGCGGACGCGCTATGGATTCCACAGGGAATCCACGTTGTTGTATTTTTCGAGCAAATAAGAAGTTTCTAGAAACTTAGTTTAAATTTATGAAAGTTTTATATAAAATTAGTATAAACAGGGTGATAAATCAATTTAATTGCGCCGGATTTCATATAAAATCGGTCCGAAATTTATCGAAATTCGGACCAATAAAAAAGTTTACTTTTGGGCTAAGAAAATGGGGTCAAATCGCTCGAAAAGTGCTAAACAAGTACTTTTAGCAGAATTTTAAATCCACTTAAAGCACCCCATAAATCAAGTTTTATTACCGAAAACGCTAGTATTTAAGCAGAGCCACTCGAGCTCTCGAGCATTCAGTTTGACTTAGACAGAGCAGAGCGCGGTCGGTTTGCTTTAGTTTTGCTTACAGTTTCACCAATTAGCTTATTTCTTTTGCTTCTCTTGTTTTGGCTTTGCGAATAGATGGACGAGCTATGGACCTCGACCGATCGGACTCAAGCATGTAAGTGTGGATGGACAGGGAGGCTCAGCTTAATAAGTGACGTTAGATAAAACAAGCCCATGGAATAGTTAAGGTAGGGCTATGAAGCCGTATTGATTAGCCATAAGATTAAGCCTCCATGGCCTCCCTGTTTATACTTTTGTTTATGTGATAACCTTGCCCGGCCTAGCTCGTCCCTCAGATCCATAGCTGTTGTTAGCCCTTTTACACGTTCCAGCTAAATAGTCGAAGTCATACTGAACCTCCCTCGGTCAATGAGTTACGGCATAAAACGACGCGACACTCGCGTATAGACTTACTTTACAGGATTCCCTGAGTCGAGTTAGGAGCTGAACAAAAGCCCTTGAGTCGACCGAGGTTAAATAATATGTTTTCTTGCTAGACATTTGGTTTAAAGCTCCGCACCGTCCTTGGCCTTGTTTAGCAAATTTAACTTCAGTAGCATTAGAAAATTCACTAATTAGGAGGAGATATCGCTACAGAATCGTGATCGGAATAATTATTCACAGTTGCCAGGGAGCGACAAAATTTACCTGGCACAGCGTTTCGTATAGCAGTGGTGCAGAGATGTTGTTAGGATGTCAGTAGCAACGCATGCTTCTGAAACCGAGCCTAAGATGTAACCGCCCCGCAACCTAATTTGTTAATCTAATGTCCCCAAGAGTCAGACAGCGCGCTCTGAGTGAAAATTTAATATTTCTCGATAATTACTCTGAGGAATTCGGCTCAAATTTTACCCGGACCTCCGTAAGGACGCTAGCTGTTGATTTAAGTCAGAAAAGTTTTGATTATCGCCGTCGAAATCACAAACCCGACGACCATGAAGGAGCTTGCCCCCACCGAAAACGTAAATTTGAATATTTTCAGATTCCCTCCAGGAATTTAGTCGAAACCTTGGCTGTTTCTTCATAGGAATGCCTGCCACTACATACAATCTTAAAACTTGACAATGTCGCGTCGGAATCCTAAACCAGACGGCCCAACAGGGGTTCGCGCCAACCTAAAATTCCAAACGCTCATAATTCAAATTCCTTCCAGGAATTCTGAAAATTTTATCTCTACAAATAGAGGCCCGTTAGGCTTTCCATTTACGCTATTAAGCTCGGCGAAGCCGGTTCAAAAAATATAATACATGTAAACCCGAGCAGCGCAAAAGCCGCTCAGGTTTTGCACAGAATTCACAGATTTTCTTCCCGTATAAGTATATTAATAGTTAGGTTTTGGTTTAGCTTTAGCATGCATTTCCTTCGGTATAAGGGAAATATCAATTTGCCTAGCGTTGATATTTCCAGTTGTAAGTGGCAACGTTTTTGTGTATAAAGGTTAGCGATATCGCTAGATGCGATATCGGGTCTATCGGGTCCCGGCCCGACAGATCAATTTTTTGTGAGGACCGTTGACCCGGTCTTATTAAATTGAAAGCGTAGGTCGAACCCAACTCTCGCGCGAAGTTACACGGAGAAATGCTGGTAAATTATTAAGAAATTCAAATTTATTGGTTTACCCCAGCCTTTGATGAGTTAGACTAAGAATCTCGATCGAAAAAGAGACAACCGAGTAATTTAGGGGAGCGAACTAAGCGTAACTTAGTAGGTAAATTGTTACGGTTGTACCGGCAACCGGATCTACTGGTTACAGACCCGTTTCCTCGAGTAGGAATCACTAGTAACGCTAATTAGATTGTAGTAACAAATGGAGCTGTTTTAGAGCCGTTTTTGAGTTGAAATAGCATAAGCTCTAATAACTTTAGGATAGTGCCGATGATCTACCACGCATAGCCACTTATAGGTTTATTCCCAAATAACTTCATTTAGCTGAATGCAATTTTAACCCCTGCCTCTAGGCCCTGAAGTTGGCATAAAATTTTGACATAGCCTTACCGCACTAAACCGTCAATTATTACACTCTTTTGGTCAAACTTGAACGATACAATTAGTACATACTACATTGGTCTAAACCCGTAGACCAATATCCAGATTTGGAGCATCACCTTTTGATTGAATTGCTAGCTAGCGTGGAGTTACATTTATACGATCATACGAGCAGCCAAAATCGAAAGTTAAGGCAACCCTTCCGTAAGTGTAGGACGAGCCCATTTGGAACCTTTTAATAGACTAAATAAATATATACCGTGAACGAATTGAATGCCACCCAGCAAACTGAGATTATGACTTGGAGTACCCGAATTAGCCTTTCGGAGTTTAGTATTTAGGACATCTTTTCTTTACCACTTATTGTTTAGCCGTTGTTTTTGGTAAGGATTTAGGATATCGTTCAGCCGTTTTAGGTTCGAAATTGATAATTTAGTACCTTTCCCTGGATCCGGCTCGATCCAGCATCTTCTTAAAATGTACAATTTTGGTCAAAGTAAAATATCAACCAAACCGAGACCTCTAAGCCGTTTAGGAGAAGTCTAACCCCGCCATTACGAATCTATTCTGGCTCTCTGATAATGGACAAGGAAAGCCCGCTTTTCGCATCTATTTTGGTTGCGACTAAGTATAGAATTAAGCTCCAAAACTTCACATCTTTGTTACCGTATTCGAAGGATAATTTCAAATATGAATTTGAACCTCAAATTAGCTTGTTACGCGCCATATTTAAGGACAATTCTTTTGGGTACCCGCAGTTATCGTTCATACATACGTATGCGAGTAGGAAAGAACAGTAATGTTGTACCGTTGACGCACATGAACTCAGGAGTCGTAGCCATCGCGAACTTAACAACGTGTACCCATGAGAATCGTTCAATATTGTAACCTCTCTTATTTACTATAATTTGAAGTATCTTAACCAATTTACTGTTTTTATCATATTTATCTATCGTGTACCATTGCCGTGTTGATTAGGATGAGCAAAATCAAAAGCCCAGGATCCCTGTTGTGTACGCTTTGACGAATATTTACGAATTTGCCTATTGTATTTTGCCGCCTTTAGCTTTACCTGAACCTATTGTTTAACCGGAGTACCCTAGTAGTCGTAGTTACTTGAATGGCGCCTCGATAACTAACCGACCCTCCCAATGGCTAAGTGTTTCATATTGTCCGTCCCGTTTTCGAATAAGGTAAGCGCAGCCTTCGTTAGAAAGGCCAAGTTTTTCACGCCGTGATTAGAACCAACCAGCTGTGAATGTCCCATGAAAAAGACGATGATTCCGTAACTTACCTCGATTGCTGCCCTGTCGATTTCCCCCATAGCGTATCGTACCGTTAACATTGTATCTATTGTATTTTTCCCGTACAATATACTTATGTCCATATCTACATACGTATGATTTTGGTTTATCAATAAATACTCAATCAAAACCCAACCGTGTTCCTGTGTTTTACTGCTCTATGGTAGCGATATACGTAGTGAAGGGGTTTGAAATCCATTACCCCTATCGACAACGCACGTTCAGGTTTGAAACGCGCATAGAAGAAGCAAACTTAGCGTGACTCGCCCGTTACAATTTAATTGTATTATTGTGTAAGTACGACTCGTGCGACCTAAGAAAAAGGAAAATTTTTAGCCGAAAACAAAACTTTCACTGAACGCCCAAAATAGGAAATTGCACGCGATCCGACGTTAAACGTCTAGGGATTTGTCAGACACTAGTGGGGGCCACTGGCTAAATAAAATATAATCATTCAGCAAAGTAGAAAAGGCAATATTACCTCAAACACACTTCCAGGCGGAACGATGGTAGGGAGTAGTGGTATGGTCTCTTTGGCCTAAGAGCAGGTGACGGAGCCAACCTCCCTAGGGACCTCAAAGGTAGTACCGCTCAGGCTATGTGCGCAACCCGTCCGGCAGGATCAGGACACATCATGTGAAGCGCTCTTGCGGCTTGTTAAGCTCCGTAGTCTCCTGGGACCGACCTGGATCCGAAATTTGAACCCATTAGGTCCGCCCTCGAGGCTACGATAGCCGGGGTCGTATGGGCATTACGTTGTGGAAGTGCGTAGTGCAGCAGCGTCACGTCGATCTGATACACATAGACTAATCAATATCATCTTGCATACACTAATCAATATCATCCGGGGCTACTGCAGATAAAAGGACGCATCTTCTTGCCAATCGCGTTTTAACGTTTTCGAATCTGCGCTTAATGCCGAGTTGGGGAGCCAATCGATAACGATGTTAAACTGTACTGGTGACGCAACAGCCTGTTGTATATTGTAATCAATATCATCCGGGGCTACTGCAAATAAAACAGGCAGATGTTCTAACTGTACTAATATCGCAGTAGCACTGACTTGACTAAACGAAACACAAAAACATTAGAAGAAACTCCGACAATGGCGTTTTAAAGTTTTCGAATCTGGGAGAAGGCATCCACGAATTTAATGGCCCATTATTGTATAAATCTGAAACCAAAGGCCATCACCAGCCCAAAGCCCGTGTAAAAATAACCTCACATAATAATACTACTACTGATTTTGACTAACCCGATAATGTTGATGTCTTATCCGAATTGGTATGATCTGTATCAGTGGTCGTCGTGGACGTGGTACCACAGTTCGGATCAACGATCAACACGCGTGGAATATATTCATCGTAACGATTATTCCAGCCGAAATAGTGAACAAGGAAACGCTTGTTGGCACCACGTGTTTCAATCGTCTGAATTCGAGCCTACAATAGAACACAGCAACAACTGGCACTGTTGCTGGGTCAGTCTTGATTTTAAGTTTCCAGACATGTCTATCCCGGCATGTCTATCAGACAGCAGAACAAAAAGATTTAATCGCAAGATGTCGAAATAAGGATTCCAAAAACTGCTATTTCACAATTCGACGCATATGCGAATGTAACAGCATTGCAATTTCGAACATATAGTACCGATCTCGCCAGAAAAGATGAATTTCGCTTTTTCAACCAATAAAACTAAGGCGCATCGGACAGGACAAAATAACTCTGACCAAATGCGGTTCAAACAGAAGATCCGTTGAATCAGACATCTAACAACATTCATTCATCCGTAAAATTCATTCAATACAAATTTTAATACTATTTTTTTAATTCTTAACTTTCTGGGACAAGATTCCGATAACTACTAAATCGTATGGAGAAAACCGGTTATATTCAACTGGAACAGCAAAACTGAACAATGTCCAATGACTATCAGACAAGTCCAGTCGAAGACTGTGCAACAATAGTAATATGGCAATGTACATTTTTGTGCTTACGTTTGCAACGGTACGTTCAGTACTTCTGAAATTAATTAACACTAATTAATTGAATTATGCATAAATCATGCTCATCAACTTTCGAAATAGTGATATTTCATGGTAGTTTTGTTTAGCTTACAGAAACGACGTTGTTAAGAAAGTAATTTTGGTTGTTTGCGTTACGGAACAAGCGAACACGTTCCCAGAATTTTATAAAGGTGTCACTAACAGCAGAAGTTACATCGCTTTCATTCGAATCACAATGAACACAAAATGCAGTATTTTAGTAGCTCAAACCGTGACTATAAGGTTCAACCAAAATTTTAGAACCGCTTACCTGATCATGCTAAAACTCCATAAACATAATGAAACACCAGAAAATAATGTGCAATTAGGTTTTTATATAATGACACATTGCAAATTTTATACTGTCAGTCAGTAACTTTACCTATAGTATTATTAATCCGGTAGCCCTACACGACAACGTTGTTAACATCGCTTTAAATCTTGAAAATTTAATATTTAATTACGCTTATTTGAACTCCTATTTATTAACTGTTATTGTGATAAAATGCTATAACGGTTAGCAGCCTGACTTAATAATCTTACCATAAAGCGCAGGTGAAGATAGCCTGCGAACATCGACCATCCTGTTTTGTAACAGCCGATAGCACAAATGTGGTAATTTCATTGGTTTTTCGGTAACACGAAAAGACAAAATCAGAAACAAGTACGAAAACTTATACCCTGCGTGCGAACAAAATTATGACGACTTTCAACTTGCAGGGAAACGGTTTTCTGATGCCAATCAAATTTTTATTTGTATTTGTCTCTGTTCGCAAACAAATTTAACGCAATACTGATGTCACAAATTAATCGGTCCTGTAGTTTCGCTCACAGTGGTCGCAAAAAAAGCCAACATAATCCAAATCCAGTAAATTTTGGTTCGCAAAAAAATCGGTACTTTTCGATCAATTTTCGCGTATACACATATCGCACACCTGCGTGCGCGCGAACAGTTTTTGTTTTGCGTCGAATTACGGTTCTCCAAAAAAGTTCTGTAACAATTTTTAGTCGAAATAGCAAAATAGAATGGTTAATAGCAGAATAGAATGGCTTGGGCTCAGTTTACTGCCACATAAATATGTACAGTGGTAAGTGTATAAGTGTCACACGGAAAAACTTCATTATTGTGGCGTTACAGTCAGCGTAAACTTGTAAAGAGAGCACTGGTTACCTTGAAGGTCTATAAACACAATGCCTAATGGGGCGTACAAAATCAGGCGGTAAAATATTTGTTTCATTGTCCGTCGCTAGTACGCAGTTTAAATACAATATTCTGCCCAGCCCAAAGATTTTCGAGCTACATACCACATAATTTTCACGGTTCCGCAGATGCTTATCATGAGCTGCCGGGTTTATAAGCGAAATTAGAATATCGTTGTAATGACCTAATACTACTTGAAATGAATAATCGGCGTTTATTTCGACTGATAATAAAATTCTGAGTAAAATGATGTGTGGTCTTCTGAAATGCGCAAGTTATTTGGCAAATATTAGTGAAACAAAATATAATAAAATAAGATTCTTGACAAGGCAAAATGACAAAATGTAATTATAACATCCTCGTATGAGCTGGTATTAGTAGTATAAGACCCTTTGGTGGCACACACCCAGATTTGGCAAAGAAACCTTAAACCTTAAATCCTGTTTTTGCCATTTTGACCCGGAAGACGGGGTCGAAGCTGTGCGCGTCCAACTAACTTTTGCTACGGAACAAAACAATTTTATCTAAATCCGTCGATCCGAAAGTGAGTTATGAATGGCAGTGACAGACTAAAAAAGAAATTTTCACGATTTTCCCCTAACGCCTCAGTGCAAATTCGCTCGCTTATTTATGTTTAATCAAACAAACCTTATACAACTTCTTCTGGGACTTGATTCCGTATCGCACTCGAATCATTTGACCAACACGCAAGTTTCCATCCACATCAACTGATGTCCAAGCTTGGGAACCATCTCCTGACTGCCCGGCACCTCCACTTAACGTACATTCTCTACGCTGCTGTTGACGAAGAGAGCCACCTGGTGGATCAATTTGCGACTGTTGATGGCGATGACGGTGATGATACTGATGAACAGAGGTAGATGAAAGTGAAGATCTTCGCGTTGCTGCTGTGGTGACAGAGATTGTTGAGCTGAGGTTGTTAGTAGCTGTAGTGCCTGCGAATGATGACTTTGGATCGCTGGAAATTTTAATCGATTTTTCGCTACCCGAATTAGCGACATGCTAAAAATATTTTATGTAAAATATTTTAAAAATTCTGGATTTTAAATTTTAAAACTTTAGAAACAGTGGCTAGAACGAGCTTTTAAAAACTCTAGTACGTAAATACATTAGAACCCGCTGCTCGGAATTAGACGAAGCAATACAATACATTTCTATATAATATATTTTGGAAAACATCTTACGAGCTACAGTACTCACCGGAAATCAGTGCTCTTCGTTCGAAAAATATAAAATTTTATAAGAGAGGTGTTCGAATTTTGTACGAAACTTGTTCGCGGATACTGAAGATTTTTTATTGGTTCGTTTGTTCGTAACACTGCCAGCAATTTTTGGCTCAGGCTTCGATCCAATTATTCAACTATGCTACTTTTGAATCAGAACCACCTAAATTCTGATACATACATCATTATTATATACTATACATTAAATTTTTAGTGTACACTAGGCATTAAAAAGAGTTCACTATGACTATGGTTATTTGAATAATTCGATTTCTATAGCTGTAATGGACTGACCGACTGATACAGAATTAAATGCTCAATCATCGAACGACATTTCTTTCTATTTCGATCGTTTTTGCTTTATCGAATATCGTTCGTTTGCGATTAATTTAACGAATTTCGATTGCGTTAAAATTGAAAATATAAATTAATAAAAATGTTAGTTTGCGTTTAATTCTACGAATCTCGACTGCATTAAAAAATAATTAAACAAAAATATTAATTTGTGTTAAATATAATGAATTCCGATTGCGATATCGTTCGATTTCGTCTGCGTTCAAGTTTATGTGAACATAATTTATGATTGTAACTGTACCATGTTATCCGGTTAGCTAATGCAACTTCAGTTGAACGCAGATAAAAATAACCTTGCTTCCGTGAAGGGTACTAAAATGGGGCCAAAAACCCACATTTTGACCCATTGCCCGGAACCAGACTCCAAATCAAAAACGCTCGAGAATGTACACGGTCAATCGATTATGCCGGATCGAATGAGCCCAAGATCATGAACATCGGTTAAGTCGTTACCGAGTTATGGCCGATCACACACACAGGGTATCCGCAGGTCCGGCACCCCAGATCTCAAAAAGAATTAATGAGCTTTTTGGAAAAATTCATGGAGATATGTCTACAGCATATCATCAACCGTATAGTTGACATGATGTTTCTCTTGAAAATACTGACAAATAATATCGGTTAACAACAGCATTTGTTTGGGCATCTTAGTAACAGACAGCAATATCCATTTGCCTATGTGGTGATATTCTGTTTAAAGCCTCAACCGAGAAACATGATCGAAAATATGGAACCAATACCATTACTACATCTGTGAGACAGACGACTGCTTACTGCCTTAAGACCTCAAAGTATCTCCCAGCCCTGGTTACATCACTGAAAATCCGTAAGCTTCCTAGTGACGGCTGGCCAGAAGTTGAAGCAACGGACTTTTGCGGAGGCGCCACTGTTTTTGCGGAGCCTGTGCTTCCTGAAAGAATAGTGGCTATATTAGGTTGACAAGAAACTATGCGCTGCGAGTCCTTATGTTTCTGCGATTCTGAAGGTATAAGCATAATTATTTTGAAGCTGTCATACAGCACAAAATTCAAAGAGACGGAACATAAAATTCAAGGAGCTTAAAGGGGCCGTAACCGAATTCAAGCAGATACAACGAGGTTCTCCTGATTCAAGGAGAATCAAGGAGCGCGGACGCGCAGCACACACACAGACATAATTTAAAAGAGTTCACCCCTACAGTACACAATCTCCACTACATACGTTTCACTACTTTCTGATAAATTGAAGACGACATAACGCTACCGGCGTTAAGATGAAAATCACTTACCGAAATTTTAAATCTATCTGGCTTAAATTGATTTTTGCATTTCAATAAAACATACCAATGTACACATAAAAATATACGTTTGAGTATGGCGCAAAATGTTTGAAAACGTCACATTTTTAAATCTAATTTTCTCTTACCGCTATAGACTTTGCCTTTTGCTAAAGTGCCAATGTTCAATGCAGCTACAATTCCTGTTATAATAATTACGTATTGATAACAATATACTAATATCTATATTAATTTATTTTTAGTAATAACAAGAGCCGATAATAGTCGATTTTGCTGAAGAGTGTGACACTCTTCAACGTTCCCTTACTATGGCAAACGCTATGTCGCGGTCAATAGTCGCTCTTCCCCTCCCAGATTTTCGACCTGCCAAGTGCGTCGAAAACATGACCTACCCCACGCATGTTCTTGGCCCACCACATCAAGAAAATTAAGAAATTTTTTTTAATATTTTTCAAAAAATAAAAAATAGTTCTATAACCTGAAGAGCTCTAAATTTTGTGGATCGAAAACCTAGGGCCTGAGCATACGGTTTAAAAACCTGGAAGGGGTATAAGTTGGTAGGTCGAAAACCTGGGGGTCTGGATGTGGTTGTCCAAGAACATGGGTAGGGTGGGGCATGTTTTCGAACCACTTGGTAGGGTCGAAAACCTGAGAGGAGTAAGGACGAAAACAACCGCGACGTATCGCAAAGCTGACGAGTGTCACACGAATGGTAAGCTGAGAGGAGAGAAATATTCGACAATCATTTCCGCTGCGCACGTCTAAAACTTTGTAATTTAGAACTCAATGAAATTTTTTAAATATTTAAAAAATTTGAGATACACATATTTTTTTAAAAAATTCTAAACACATTTAAAACCCACAATGTGTCAAAAAAGATAACATATTGAAAAAATTGCACTTGCTAACTAAAATTTTTCCACTTTACCTGCAACTTATTAACACAAAAATAATTTCTTCAAAAAATGAAAAACGTATTTTTTGGTTATGGATTTTTATTAAAACAGAAAAAATTAAAAATCCATTCATAAACGAATGGGACACTTATTATCATATCATAAAACTGCGAAGATAGAGAGATAGAGATATTAGCTAAAGGTTGTATGTAATGCGTTTTGGTTGATATATTATATCATTATTATTTATTATTTATTATTCTTTTTGTTGTTAAATACTACTTGTTAATTTCGCCATACTTTCTCTCTGTAAATCTTCTCCCCCCCTCTCTTCTCCCTCTTTCCCCTCCAGGCAAAAATAATTGTCGAATATTTCTCTCTCCCCCTCCCGTTCGTGTGACACTCGGTCAGTTTTACGATACGTAGCGGCTGTTTTCGTCCTTACTCCTCTCAGGTTTTCGACCCTACCACTTGGTTCGAATGCGTGCCCCACCCTACCCATGTTCTTGGACAACCGCACAATTGCAGAGCCCCAGGTTTTCGACTAACCAACTTATACCCCTTCCAGGTTTTTAAACCATATGTTGAGGCCCTAAATTTTCAATCCCCCATTTTTAAAGCTCTTCAGGTTATAGAACTTATTTTTTATTTTTTTGAAAAAAAATATTAAAAAAAATTTCTTAATTTTCTTGATGTGGTGGGCCTTTTTCGTACGTGGGGTAAGTCATGTTTTCAACACACTTGGCATCTCGAGAATCTGTCCATAAAAAGAGCGACTATTGACCGCGACATAGCGTTTGCCATCGCGGGGCTGAAATTATTGAAAAGTGTCACACTCTTCAGCAAAATCGACTATTATCGGCTCTTTGTTATTACTAAAAATAAATTAATATAAATATTAGTATATTGTTATCAATACGTAATTTTTTTAACAGGAATTGTAGCTGCGCTAAACATTGGCACTTTAGCGAAAGGCAAAGTCTGAAGCGGTAAGTTAAAATTAAGATTTAAAAATATGACGTTTTAAAACACTTTGCGCCGATCTCAAACGTATATTTTTATGTGTACATTGGTATGTTTTATTGAAATGCAAAAATCAATTTTAAGCCAGAATAAATTTAAAATTTCAGTAAGTGATTTTCATTCTTAACGCCGGTAGCGCTATGTCGTCTTCAATTTATCAGAAAGTAGTGTAACAAATGTAGTGGAAAATATATTTACTGTAGGGGTGAACTCTTTTAAATTACGTGTGTGTGTGTGTGCTGCGCGTTCCGCGCTACTTGATTCTCCTTGAATCAGGGAGAAAAAATTTTATCCTTTGAATTCGGTTACGGCCCCTAAAAGTTCCTTAGTATTTTATGTTCCGTCTCTTAAAATTTTGTTGCTGTATGAGCAGTTTCAAATTATTTGGCTTATACCTTCAGAATCGCAGAAACATAAGGACTCGCAGCAGAGATTTTCTTGTCAACCTAATATAGCCGCTATTCTTTCAGGAAGCACAGGCTCCGCAAAAGCAGTGGCGTCTCCGCAAAAGTCCGTTGCTTCAACTTGTGGCCCAGTCGTCACTAGGAAAGCTTACGGATTTTAAGGTGGGTGTAACCAGGGCTGGAGAGCTGCTTACTGAGGTCTTAAGGCAGTAAGCAGTCGCTATGTCTCACAGATGTAGTAATGGTATTAGTTTCCATATTTTCGATCATGCTTCTCAGTTTGAGGCTTTAAACAGAATATCACCACATAGGCAAATGGATATTGCTGTCTGTTACTAAGATGCCCAAACAAATGCTGTTGTTAACCGATATTATTTGTCAGTATTTTCAAGAGAAACATCATGTCAACTATACGGTCGATGATATGCTGTAGACATATCTCCATGAATTTTTCCAAAAAGCTCATTAATTCTTTTTGAGATCTGGGGTGCCGGACCTGCGGACTTGGCAATA
>JASANE010029559.1:0-31381 GCA_030248225.1 Trileptium ribeirensis
TTCGTGACCACTGTATAATTGAAATGTATATGACAATGTATAAGGAAGCAGAATTTCTGCAAACTGAAATCGCCGAAATTCTATTCGAACAAAAGGTCTAATTTCTGGCACTTGAATTTGATTTTGCCAATTTTCGGTTAGCGAAAATGAAATTAAACCTTTTTCATTAACAAGGGTTTGCAATTCGATATCGGTAATGACAGAATAGAATGGTTGGCGGGACCATCTTAAGTTTACTCACGTATAAACTGAATGTAATAAATATTTTTTCAATAGCCCGTCCCGTCTATCAAACCCTGAGACATAGCCACTTCCGGCCCGTACAAACATATTAGCATGGCTTAACTATTTATTTTGTTTATGAAGGGCCGAATCTGGCTGTGCGTTTTTGTCACGAGCTGAAATTGGCTCTGTGACAGAATCCGCTCTAGTTGCACGCATCTGAAGGTAAATAATGCATTAAATGCGTCGCCATCACATTGTCCTAGTACAGTGGAAGCCATCCATGGAGACATAAATAGCAGCTTAGTGATACACTGTCTGGTTTTTACACGGGTGGGATCACACTCAAATTGTTATCCAGTATAGCCCAAGTTCACCATAGATGATGTAACACTGCATTATGTGTAATGGTAAGGTTGGGCATCTGCCAACTTTTGATTTTCCAGATTCGACAGTGTTCAAAATATGAATGTCCTGCACTGGATAGCTACTAAAATAGAAATTAACCGTATTGGGCTGCCTCTAAAATTTGGATTTGCTGCGCTGAAGAACTGTCCAAATTTAAATTTACCCCGTTAGACAGCCGCCAAATTTTCTATTTTACCAAAATTAGGAATTTCCCACGCTGGATAGCTACTAAAATAGAAATTAACCGCGTTGGACTGCTGCCAAAATTTGAATTTCCCGGATAGACAGCCGCCAAATTTTGTATTTTTTCAAAACTTGAATTTCCCGCAAAATTTAAATTTACAGCGTTGGAAGGCTGTTAAAATTTGAGTTGTTCGGGCTGGGCAGCTGCCAAAATTTTTCTTTTCAAAAATTTTATTTCTTTATTATAAGTTTCTCTACTTAATTTGCATATTTTTGCTTTTGTTTTTGTTATTAGCTAACGTATGTTAGCAAGTTTTTGTTTTAATTTAGTTAGTCTTCTTCAAGTCTCGAGAAAAGCGGTTGTGTTTTCACAGAGTTGCACACGCCTACATTCTTGTTTCATTTACTGTTGATTTTAACGAGTGCGGCTACCTAGCTAATAGTTTAGTATACTCATACGTGTTTTAGCTGGTTACTAGCATACTGTTAGTTTATCAGACTGGTAGTGTAAGCGGAAGTAGTGGTTTATGATGCTAGCTTATTGAGTTTTTGATTCTGGCTGGAATTTGTGACTTACGCAGAGAATTGCGGGTGCATTGCATCAAGCTTAGATAAAGAAGGCGCTTATACGCAACCCTTCTGTTATTTAACTGTGTCTCAAGAAAGGCGCCTATACTCGGGCCTTTGCTTGGTTACTGAATTGCACGGAAACGCCTATACTCGGGTTTCCTGTGGCACTACACTTGGCTTATTGCCGGTTGTACCTGAAGCACAGAGAAGGCGCGACATTTGTGATTTGTTAGAGAGAGAGAGTATGGTGAAGCTATTTACTAACTACAGTCGTAGGAATCAGTGGAGTTAGCCTAACCATTATCGCTCAAGTGTAACCTTTAAACAATAGCTTTGATAACTAGGGATAAGGAGTAGGTCAAGTAGTCGGTAGCTTTAACTTAATGTAAGAACTAAAGTACTAGATACGGAGAGTACGTCGAGAGTACCGAATTCAGTGGCCGAAGTGCATAGCGAAAGTGAAACGTCAGACTGTGCAAATCGAGTGTAAGACTATGCAATTGTAAGCGTCAGACTGCGCAAGGAAACCAGTGGTGTATAAGCGTGAGCTGAAAGAAATCTGGTACTAAAGCAAGTACCCCCGTTTTGGTTACGAGAGCTCAATTGACCGTTACTGAAAAACTAGTGCGAAGTTGGTGTGAGCAAAAATAGGGTACAAAAGAATAGTGCCGAGGCTTTTCGAATCTAGCACTGGGAAGAGTATGTTATTTTGATACGGTAATCAAAGCAGTGCCGCAAGTGATCTACGGGCGTGATAACAGTATTCTAATATTTTATCGTGATTGCAATAAACCTTATATATCTGTATCTGTTGCCCAATTATCTGGAACTCGAGCAGTAGAGTTGAGTACGGATCACGCCGCATCGCAAAATACAAGGGCCGAGTACCGCTCAAGAAGAAATACGCGCGCCACACTAACGCACCACCGGCATTCTACTGGCCACAGCTCGAACCACACAATCTTTCGGTGACGAATCCCGTCCCCTTTTTAATTCCGATAGCCGACATGAAGAAAAATCTCCATCCAAACCCTACCCCCAACAAAACAACACAAAATAACAGTCAGCATGTTATTTTAGGATGGAATGATGTGGTATACTTGGAGGATTGTTTTTATGACGGCTATCGGTAATTAAATGGGGAAGAGATTCGTCACCAGAAGTTGTGGCAGTCCAGATGTGGCCAGTAGAACGCCAGTGGGAAACAAAGTGGTCCCTTTTCTAGCATGGGTAACTCCAAACAATTGTTCAACTTTCGTGATAAATGAAAAGGGATAAACAAAACACTAACTTCACACTAGCTATGTAATATATTCAAATCAATCAATAATTAAATTTATTGACGAGTCGAACGCGAGTAACGGAACATTGCCCCATTAGTTTTGTGATTGACGATAAAACCATCATACCGAGATTGACACTGAGACAACGGCTTACCAACTACTAAGTAAAAATCAAAATATACCGGAATTCGGCAGAATATACACTGTTCATATATCGAGATAGTATGTTAATAAACAGATATAAAACAATAAATGCCGATGGTAAGTCAGTAGTAACGTTTTCCTTTTGTGTTTATAAAGTCCAACGTTAATTTCCGTCTTTATATGCTTTACTTACACGTGCTATCTACAACTTAATAATAATAATCTCAAATATTACAATAGACCAAACCATTGTGTGCTCTCTTTGTAGGGTGGTTGGGGGTACGCAACACAAGGCGGGTAGGAGTACATTCAGAGGGGTAGACCTGGCCATCTAGAGAGGAAAGGGGTGCCAGACTTCAGCATGAGATGGCACCCGAACCCCTATTATGCTTGTATGGTGTATCTAATCTACTATTTCAGTAGAAATAATCCCAATTTTTTGCAAAACACTGCTGATAGCGATCTCGCTGCTGTCTGTCTATAATTTTCATTTTTGACAATTTTAAAAAATTTGGTTATACAACTAATATTTTTATATGGACCTTCTGGAAGGTTCGCTTCACCTAATCCACCATCACACCTAACGTCTCCTTTTGAATATGCTATGACGTCGTCGCTTCTTGCTGCAAATTGTTTTTTCGCCGTATCATGATAAACATTTAAGATAGCATGTGTGAGTAAAGTATTTTTCGACCAAAAAGCCTGTATAATTAATATGCGTGAGTTGTTCTATTTTCTAGGAGGATTGTAAAAGCGATGAACGTACGCGTACAAAGATTTTCCTTGTGTGTAGACAGCCCAACGTATTAAGGACCTTTTCAAAAAGTCCCAATCTATCCTGAAATCAACCATGGAATACGCTCGAAGACCAATTGAGCGTAATCCAGTACACTATAACGTGCTTTGCATTAATGAAATAATTGTTTGCGATCTCATGTCGTTGTTTACTCGCACTCTATTGGCAGGCCGGGTCGTGGGTTTCCGATGAACTCCCAACAAGGTATCTGTTGTATTCTTTTAGGAAGAAACCTAAAGAAACCTACGAGATCTGAAAGAAAACCTTTCTTGAAAACCAAAAGTAAAACAAACAGTAAACGAAGAACATTGACAGCAGTAAGCAAAACATTTAAGACTAGGACACCTAGGCATTTCGGCCTTTATATAGTCTCCGAAGATCATTCTTTAATGCTACAGTCGATGACGTATTGTTCTCGTCATTTGTGGATGACGAAATAAATTGCTAGTGAGTTCCCTGAAACTCCACTAGCTTCGTGCAAGTGCCTCGCTGCGTATATATGTGACGTCGGAGTGTCGCCACGACACCTCACCACTAAGCCTGAACTTCACGGTGAAGGCGAGAACCTTCGTGCCGGCTTCGGAGCATGTTTGGAACGTACTGGAATATGTTCACCGCGTGTTGGCATCAAATTCCGTTTATGTCGATTAGTCGTAGAATCAGTATTCATGTTGAGCGGTCGAACTTCTGGATCAGTCGATAGATCTGTTGGAAGTCGAGAAGTTGAGGCGGGAGCTTCGCCAGGCTCTGGGGCATCCTCTTTGACATGACGGGTTCGAAGTTGCTCTAGATGTCTTCTCTATGTGGGTACAGCAAAGGGTACAGGACGCGCTTTCTGGAAAATTAGAGTAGCATTGCGCTTGAACTTCACGTCCAGTTCGAAGTGCTTGAGGCATCCCAATTCAGGTTTCCACAGGTCTTGGAATTCGTCACAAACTAAGTGACAGCGTTACTGAAGCTGTGTGTTCGCTTGTAGATGACTTAAGGAGGCATTGCAGGGCTGCGCGGCTCCGAAAGCTTTGTCCACAGAAATTCCCACTTGTTTTGTAGCGATCCCTCCCAGCAGGTTCAGGTCAAAAATTTCAGACACAGTAATGAGTCGTTTAAGATAAGTTGTGTGCGCCGTGACGAAGATGTGTCCCTAGAGTGAGCTGCCTCTATCAGTGTGTCCGCTTTATAAAATGTAGCTAACGGACATATGCAATAGTTTATCATGACTGTATGATTGTCTTAAAACAGTCTACGCTGACTGTGCGATATGTCCGTAATAGTAAAAGAACACTGTATAAACCCAGAGAACGTATAGTTATGACGATATACCGCTTTTTGTTTTAACATGACAAAATACGTTTGACAAAACGCTGCTGTCGTGGCAATTTTGGTAGTCTATATAGCGGGAATATAAAAAAAGGATTTGTGATCAACAACACTTTGTCAGGCTGAGAGGCAAATGTTCATACATGAATGAGTGCATCGTTCAGTGTACGACAAACTGACACTGGTGTCAAATATCAGACACAGGGTGTGCGGTTGAAATTTGCGTTTAACCAATGGGCTATCTAGGAGCGGTGCAGGACTTTGCAACGCCATCAAGCAGCAAGACAGATGCAACATACGACATGCGCCAAACGTAGTTTTATTAACACAACGCTTCGCAATGTACGCCGGGTCATTTGTACCATACATTCTCATAGGGGTAGGTAGGCTTACCTACACCTTAGGCTGCAACTTCCCTTTCCCACTCATCTACACCTCGCCTGGCCCCTGGCAGAGCGCCGCCGAGCATATGCACCCTAACTCCCCTCTAGTTCTCACCCACCACCAAGTGGCTTACACCCTTGGAGCCGAAGACCTCAAATGCCCAGCACCAATTAACCTTTCTTGGGCACCAGACCACGAGCATGTATGATATGAAGTTGGTGTGCACAAAAGGGTTAAACTTAATGCAGGTTATGCCGTCCGCGGCCCATGTCAACTTTAGGGGCCGAAGTATAATGCATGCCATGCCGTTCGCCATATACTAAGCCTAAGTCTTTAGTCTTAGCCTAAGTTATGATCTATATATGACCAATATACTAAGCGTAAGGCTGGGGCTTACCGACCTCTAAAGTTGACATGGGCCCGTCCACGATATACTAAAGCCCCAAAGCCTGAATGTACACTGTGGACTCTAGTCGTCGATCAAGGATAGAACCCTCGGCATGACTTAAGAAATATAGTTAAAGTTCACGAAATAGCTTTCATGGTGCTTCATAGGAGTTCTTAAGCAAATTTATCCGGATGTTTCTATCTCTATGACTAACGATTATTTACATAGACGTTACAGGTATTAGGCGAAAGACCGGTAGCAGCTCAGAAATTATAATATAAACCAGACGAAGTGCTTATTTTAACGCAAAAGCAAACTAAAAACGAACAAAATACGAACAGACAAAGCCCAAATTGCTTGTTGAAACTTAGGGCCAAGCTAATTAATAAAAGGCTTGACGCCATATCTCAGGTGTTATATATAGTTCGTATCGGACACTGTACGATTTCTTATGTACTAAAGGCCTTTAATATCGCGGTTGTGGACTACTAACTATAACCAAGTCTTTATAAGTCGTACATGTCGGCGGTCGGTCATGCCAGGGGGGTAGAGGCCGCCCACTGGGGGGGGGTCGCGGCCATCTCAGGGGGGTTACCCCCCTGGCCGGCCAAATATACCTAGAGAAGATTGGTCGTGAGGACCTATTTTTTTGGTCCTAGCAGCCATATTTTTCGTCTATGAGTTCAGTTTCTGCACTAGGGTCCAGCCTCAAAACTGGTCGAGGCGGGGCGTTTTGGGGTTACCTTTCGGGGTTACCCACCTGACTTTTCGGCCTCGGCGGGGGAAGGGGGGTCCGGACCTCAGGGAGGTTACCCCCTACCATTCCCCTGCCGCCATGTATGATTTACGTCGACAAACCTGCAGTAAATCTGTTCCCTTGTTACAATGGTTGTCGATTAGGACATATTACATATATTAGCACATATAACCCGCGTGGTCTGACACTTACCCTCAAGCCAAATCTGATCCCCCGCCCCCGAAGTCTTCGCACTTATACCTCACTTAGGACAGATTTTAGATAAAAATTTGCATAATTGGGTGATATATTGTAATATTTTTATTAAACTCTTAAAACTTTCAAAAATTCAGCAGGCCCCTAACCAGACGGAGCATAGACACATATGACTTTTTCTTTTGGCATATGATGTTCAGTCATCGGCTATAAAATGGGGTTGACCCATAGAGGTTTAATGATCAACGCAAAGGAGTTGAAAGGGTGAATATAGTGAGTCCTACTGTGGGTATATTTTAAGAAAAATGTTAACGGCCAAATGGTTATGAGGTTTACTGTAAGCACAAAAGTATGCGGCAAAAATTTTATCGATTTTCAACTTTTACACAATCAGTATAATCAAGCGCTAGTTTCGTATCTCATGTAGAAAATAATTATACTTGCGCCATTAATTCAGCGGTGCTAGAAATAAAATCTGAAATATGAGAAGATGACAAAATTACGAGGCTCGTAGTAGTTTTAACAGCCGACGTACAAACCAATAAGAGAGTGATGGCTTCGTCTGATCACCGTACGCTTACATCGAATATGCGGTAAATTTACAGTAAACGCTAAATTTAGAGTATGGCACGACAATATAGTTCTAGTTTTTCAATCGATGATCATATGTTCGCTAAGAGATATAAATCGGACCAAATATTTACACAAGTCTAAATTTCTAAGTGTACAGCAACTTTTTACATCATAGTCTAGCCACTGTTTAGCCTAGCAATTGGATGTCATAGCGCGGTAGTTTAGCAACGCACGGTTTACTGATTTGTCATATATAAATACAACTTTATTTTATATATGCAACGGCATAATAAAAAGGTATTTTAATACACAAATTTATATTCGACAAATATTTGAATTTAAAATTCACGCTCAAAAATATTCCAATTTTCAAAGCAACATAAGGAAATTTTTTTGTATAAAAAGCGTAACTCCTGTTTGTTCATTATAGAATACGTATATATAGTGTGTTGTCTAGTTCTGTAGATTTAAAATGGGGACGGTAGCTGTAGCGGATACACGCTATACTATAACGGTATTAGCGGGGTGAACGTCTGCTCATGATTAGCCGAAAAAATTACACTGGAATACATCATTAACACTGGAATTTTTGAACATCCACATGGGCTGTGAGAGCTGGAATATTAAAAATAATTCAACGATTAATGTCACATGATTTTTATAATCGTCGTAACTCTGACGCTCGAGGTAAACTTCGGCTGTCTTGGTAAACAAATCTTGATGAGGCGTACTATTAATATCTCTTTCAGCGATCCTTTTCTTTCGCTTATCTAAAAATATAAAACGCATCAATGTCTGGACAGCACCTATACGACGTTAATTTTCAATACAAGGACGGCTAAGGCATCGGGTAAAAGGAAGTTCTGCAGCCAGTACGCCGAGAAAACTATAATAGTATTATATACTATAATAGTATATAATTTAAATGAAATTTCTGCGCCTGTGATGGTCGTCAGGTCGTCCATGTAATTCTTTTTTCGATTTTGAAGTATTAACAAAAACGTCACAATACACAGAAAAACTAAATATTTCACACCATAATAAGTTGGACTTAACCTTAGTGATAGCGTTTTAAATCTGATTGTTCCACCATTATTATAGTGTAACTAAATAGTTCAAAATAAATGGCTTCAAGCTGGATACGTTCAAAAATACTCATTTATCACAATTTGTTCAACGTAGAACACCACAGTTACCCGTTAACTATTATAACAATTCCATATTCTTCTAAGTAACTCATTAAAACAATAAATATTTAACGGAATTTTATGAAATTTTTCAGAAAAATATAATATGTAGACGCATTACTCAAAGCTCTGAACCCCCCAAGTGAAACTGTTCAGCCGCCCAGTATGGCAGAACAAATTTTCGAATTTAAGGTCAAAGAACCACGAGGGTGTCATACCTCAAACCCCATAACTCCATAACCGGAGCCTTAATCGAAAAAATGGGCATCGGAATTTATGATTTTACTATGATATCAAACCAAAGAGAGAAAAAAATTCGAAAATTAAGACAAAAATAAACTTGCTTCGCTCAGAGTCCTAAAATGGGGTAAATAATCATTTTGGCCTCTGACCCCGAACCACGGGGGCACCATACCCCCGTACCCATGAAAACATCAATCACAGAGCAAACTCAACACCGGCAATGACTGATTTATGCCGAAACACCCCAAGTGAAACTTTTCAGCGCGCAGTATGGCATAACAAATTTTCGAATTTAAAGTCAAGGAAACATGAGGGTGTTATACCTCAAACCCCATAACTCCACAACGGGAGCGTTAAAAAAATTCATCCACATCGAAATTTGTGATCTTACTATGATGTCAAACCAAATAAAGCAAAAAATTCGAAAATTAAGATAAAATACGTTAGCTTCCGTGAAGGATACTAAAATGGAGTAAAAACCATGATTTTGACCTGTGACACAGAACTACCGTGTTTTGCTTTTTCTACAAAACACAGTAAATGATACAAAATACAAAAATACATTCTTCAGAGGTTTTTTAAATAGTTTAGAGAATACTAAACCACCCTGCTTCTGCTAGTTGATTTAGAACACAATGTGACACAAAAGTGAACCCCTTTTTAAAGCTATCATAAATATAATACAAAGATTATGTTGTGGTGACTGCATGATGTGTATGTCAAATATACATTGCTTAAAACAAACTTAAAAATTTATTAGAGAAAACAGTAAGGGATACCTTCAATTTGTCCTACGGATTCGACCGTTACACTATTTTTGTCCGCGATGCCTAGCTAAGTAAATACGGACAAATGCAATAGTTAGAGTTTACTATTATAATGTCCCAAGCAGTCATAGCATACCGTTGGGACATAGCTACGTCACAGTGCACATAACTTATCTTAAACGACTCATAAATTGGATATACTGCGGCGCTTCAGACTCCTCTGTGACCACGGGGCTTGTGAATGTTCCCAGGATCGGAATGTTGTGCTTTCTGGCACATTGGCAGCATAAGGCAGAATTGTCCAGCGTAGGGCGACCAAGATCTTCCCAGTGCCGCTTGGAAATGAAGTTTCCCGTCGTGGCAGTAGCCAGCTCTATATGGAAGGTCTTGCCTTAAATTTCGATAGGAACTTCCAGCTTGGGCAACGATTCTTGTCCCTTGACCGCGTTGACATCATGGATGAGTTTGACACGCTGCTTGGATCCTTGTCTGACCGCAGCTTGTTTCTTCCGGTAAACTTTCTCCAAATGGCCCGAAATTCCGCAGTAGTGGCAGGTAGAGTATTTGAAACGGCAGTCATTGGCCTTGTGATCTGGCTGTCCACAGCGATTGCAGGAACCGCTTGTCTTCTTCAGTTTACTTGCCTTGACTTGGAAAGTTAAATTCTGTTTTTGCTTGGAACGACGTTGAGGAGTGACTTTGTGGATGGCATTCGGCTTGCGAGCATGAACAGTGTTCTTTGCGACCTTCGCAGCATCTTCCGTTTCAAGCGCAATTTCGATAGCACGCGCGAAATCCAGCTCATCGTCTTTGACATTGAAGAGTGATTTCAGGACGGCTTCGTTGTTAACAGAGCAGATGAAACACGAGCGCAAAGCTTCATCCAGTGGGCCCTTGATTGCAGCATAGTCACAAGTGGCTGTATCTTGACGTATACGAGCGGCTAACTCATAAAGAATCCGCCTAGCATTCTTTGCATGTCGGTCCAGAATTTTAATAGTTAGTGGACGACGAAACCCTTCGGGTCGAACTGGGTCTTCATGAAAAAACAATCTCGTCCATTGCGAGATCGTTGATCTTCTTCGGAGGGGATTGACCAAATTTCCCAGAAGACGATGGACATATTTGGATTGGTTTGTCAGGAAGATTTGAGCCTTCCGGTCTTCGTGAACAGAATGAGCTCCGGCAAAAGTGCAGAACCGATCCCAATAATCGGGCCACAATTCGCTTGTAGAGTCGAAGGACTCAAAATCAGTAGTAGCAGAGGCAGCTGGAACGGCATGGACGTGAGACGTAGTTCCTGGATTCGTTTTCCAGCAATTTCGTCAGCGAGTTTCGTCAGGACTTGCTCCAGAACTTGGTTTTGCCGCTCCGTTTGTTGTTATTGCTGGCCCAATTGTCGTTGAAGAAATTCAATCAGCTTGGCGGTGTCCGACATGGTGAACGATCTTGATCAATCTTTTTGATGAGGTGTAGACGCTTCAGTAATCCTTTGAAATCGTAGTGTTGATTCAAAATCCTACTCAGTGCGCCAGTAAACCCCTTTTGTACTCTTAGGAAAAAAGCAAAAGAAAACCAACGGGATTTGAAAGAAAACCTTTATTGAAACTAAAAGTAAAAGAAACAGTAAACGAAGAAGATTGACAGCAGTAAAAATACATTGAAGACTGGGAGACCTAGGCAACTTCGGCGTTTATATAGTCTCCGAACATCACTATGGAATGTTCCAGTCAATGACGTATTGTTCTCGTCATTTGTGGATGACGAAATACATAGCTAGTGAGTTCCAGAAAACTCCACTAGCTTCGTGCAAGTTCCTAGCTACGTATATATGTAACGTCGGAGTGTCGCCACGACAGTATAAAACTAGTACGTCACATGGAGTATTTTACTTGGCCTAGATGTCGTAACTAGACTTTACTTAGATGTCGTAACAACCTAGGTCAGTCGTGCGTGCATGTATTATATTATTGCAGTGCCTGGAGTGTTAGTATAACGTTTGGTTATAAAAATGTATTAAAGTCATCGTAATTACGGGACATTTACATTATGCATCAATTACCTTAAGATGTGTGCAGCAGGGCCGTTTTTTGTCACAGTCTGTCGCAGCTCTAAAGCCATGCTTGGCTAGCCGCGATCAGCCAGTGTGACATTTTTTGGGCCGAGCCAGACCTTACAAATATATTTTAGCTAAATTTTAAGCAAAAATTTAAAGCTAAAATTTAAGCTAATAGTAAAGTGAGACTGATAAATTGTCACAAAGGCCGGAATCGGCTCTAAAAGCCAGAAATATATGCCGACAATGGAAAATCGCTAAAAAATGAAAATTGACGATAGTTATGGTCATATATTCGTAAAATACCCTTCCAGTTACAGTAGCATAATTAATTTTCATGCATTAAAAAGCATGTTTTACATAGCTACTGGGTTGGTTTGTAAAAGGCTCTTAAACAAAAATTTTTAAAATAGTGATATTTATGTATTTATTTTGCCTGATATGAGCTTTGCTATAAATTACTACTAATCTAGCCTTTTTTGGCCTAGACATAAATATTTTCGATGCAACACAATCTGCTAATGCGCGAGTAAACTTTAAGGTGACCTCGCCAACCATCCTATTTTGTATTTTTGATAAAATTTGTGACAAAATGCTTTTCGGTCAATTGAAATTCGGCATAAAACTGTTCGCGAATAAAGCGAATATAACGTTTTTGTGTTCGCGAAAAGTGATGTAAAATTACCCAAATTTTTAGAACCAAAATTTGTTGACTTGATTGTGAAATCACTTTTGCATTAAATTTGTTCGTGACCACTGTATAATTGAAATGTATATGACAATGTATAAGGAAGCAGAATTTCTGCAAACTGCAATCGCCGAAATTCTGTTCGAGCACAAGGCCTAATTTCTGGGACTTGAATTTGATTTTGCCAATTTTCGGTTATCGAAAAATCGAATGAAATTAAGCCCGTTTTCCGTAACAAGGGTTTGCGATTCGATATCGGTAATGACAGAATAGAATGGTTGGCGGGGTCATCTTAAGTTTACCCACGTATAAACTGAATGTAATAAATATTTTTTCAATAGCCCGTCCCGTCTATCAAACCCTGAGACATAGCCACTTCCGGCCCGTACAAACATATTAGCATGGCTTAACTATTTATTTTGTTTATGAAGGGCCGAATCTGGCTGTGCGTTTTTGTCACGAGCTGAAATTGGCTCTGTGACAGAATCCGTCTCTAGGTGCACACATCTGAAGGTAAATAATGCATTAAATGCGTCGCCATCACATTGTCCTAGTACAGTGGAAGCCATCCATGGAGACATAAATAGCAGCTTAGTGATACACTGTCTGGTTTTTACACGGGTGGGATCACACTCAAATTGTTATCCAGTATAGCCCAAGTTCACCATAGATGATGTAACACTGCATTATGTATAATGGTAAGGTTGGGCATCTGCCAACTTTTGATTTTCCAGATTCGACAGTGTTCAAAATATGAATGTCCTGCACTGGATAGCTACTAAAATAGAAATTAACCGTATTGGGCTGCCTCTAAAATTTGGATTTGCTGCGCTGAAGAACTGTCCAAATTTAAATTTACCCCGTTAGACAGCCGCCAAATTTTCTATTTTACCAAAATTAGGAATTTCCCACGCTGGATAGCTACTAAAATAGAAATTAACCGCGTTGGACTGCTGCCAAAATTTGAATTTTCCGGATAGACAGCCGCCAAATTTTGTATTTTTTCAAAACTTGAATTTCCCACAAAATTTAAATTTACAGCGTTGGAAGGCTGTTAAAATTTGAGTTGTTCGGGCTGGGCAGCTGCCAAAATTTGACTTTTCTACGTTGGACTAATGTCAAAATTTGGTCTTGGGGCTACGCCTAAAATACATTTAAATTAGAATATATGTCGTATCATAACTATTTATAACAGCCAGGCGAGACGGCGAAATTTATTCCACATATTTCCGACTAACTACATGGACATTATATAAAGCTCTCTGTAACCTCAGGACACATGTGCTAGCCGCCTTTGACTGTGCCAATGTCCCATACGGTCCACCCTTCACTATGAGACAAACTAAAGACAAAGCGCACTCAAGTTTATTACATTTATATTGTACTTCGTGGCAGCGTAGTCGTTAATATGCGTGTTTGTTCGTAGTAGTGTATTTGTTATTTATATATTCCTGTATTAAGGTTTGATAAATTACTTCAAACTTTACAGGCGCGCAAGATGCAAAGGATTACGGGGGTGAGGGTAGACACGCGAGTGTATAAGCTTTGTCTCCGATGCATCAACGGGACCAGTCGGCAACAGTTTTTAGACGCGAGAGTATTAAAACTGTGTTCCCGATGCATTAGCGGGAGCAGTCGGCGACAATAGTTTTTCGATACGACGGTACTTAAGCTGTGTCTCCGATGCATCATCGGGATCAGTCGGCAACAGTTTTAAAACAGAGCGGTAGTAGCTCTGCAGGGTTTAGTATTAGCTTTGAATTTTCGTAGCTTCTTTTTCTTTTGCATCTTGTTCTCATTTAAGTTTTCGTTTGCTTTTGCTTTCCACGAGCCTAATGAGACCACTCGGTCCGTGTATCACGGCGGGAGGGATAGATCTATGTGAGATTACCGAGATGTGGGAAACCACCCAAGATAATTATCGGTGATTTGAAATGCACACCATGGGGACCGAGAAATTGAGGGAAGGTCGGGTCAGCTTTTACTACCTGTGAACAGGCTTAAGGGTTGACGCTCCCTCAGGGGACATTCATTCAATAGCGCGTGAGCCAACATAGAGGCCAAGACGAACACTCTGGTTAACCCGGCAGCGGCCTGCTAAGCTAACCGGTTCACTAGGTCAGCGTCGCGGTTCATCGGGGATTCATGGAAGCCGGGGTTGTTTGGGCACCCCGCACCCGTGACAAAATCGAGATGCAGCTAGAATCCCTTAGGACCAGAAGTTGGTCGGACGGACAATGTATGAGAATAAATATATGCGATATAGCAACATGCAGGTGATGTTCTTTGTCGCTATTTTACGATTTGATGCCGCATTTTTCTGACCGCGTACACAGAAAAACGCAATTACCAATCGCGTTTTTGTGTATACTGCTTACTATACACACATAGACCGCGAACATAGCTGTCCGTTTGGAGTATTTCGAGAACGGTGCAAAATGGATAAATGTGCGCGTGCATACATCGTAGAGGTCCTGTTCGCGTTCATTAAAATGCGAACACCGATGGCAGAAATGTGAACGCGAGCGACGCAGGTAGTGATTCTGATAAAAGAACAGCCACGGTGTACTCGCCTAGAGTAGACTTATGCATTACTACATTACTTGTGTATGTGTGTATTATTATCTTACATTACTTGTGTATGCGTATATTATTACTAATGTGTTAGATATATGGTTAACATTACCGACAAATATAAACAGGTAACAAGTATCAAACAGTTCTTGTTTTTTATCACGAACGCGATCGCTGGAAATCGGGAGGTTTTTTGTACACTCTAACAAAGATGACAGCTGATCATTCAATTTTCTATTTAATACAACTGTACTTCGCACTAGCGGTTTGTGTTCGGCAGACGTTTCTGTTGTATTAATTTATGTTTTGATAATTGCGCCCACGGTGGTCATAATTGAGATGTCATTTCGCATGTGTCACAATCTTTGATCGTTTCGACGTTGAACGGTGTAGTGTAACCCGGGCTAGTGTGTTACTGTACAATGTTTGATAAACTCAAGCCCGTGTCGCGGAGCGTACCCCAATCTCATGCGTGAGAACATAATATACAAACCACTGAACTATCTGGGACCTGTTTCTCGGTCCTTTAAAGAACCTCATAGAAGTGAGCGAATAACAACGCTCGCGCAAACATATGCAACGGGACATACTTTGTTTACGCAAGGCGTTGCAAAGTGCACTAATGCCAATTGGCAGAGTTGGGCATGAAAGGGTTATTGATGCGACTTACTAATTTTTGATTAACCCTTTAATGCCCGAGCTAGTGTGTGTATTGTATAATATTTGACAAACTCAAGCTGACCCGTCGCATGCATGAAAACGGCAAAATAAACCACATTATACGAAGCATAAAGTCAAATGCAGTTTTTTTCATAATGAATTTCACATCATCTGCAGTGATTTGCGTTGCTGTTGAAGTTTTAATGAGGTTTTCTTCACCATCCGACCTGTAACCAATATACTAGCCTGTTTCTTCACACTGACGATAAAATTGTTCCATATACGCTTGATAATACACCATTTTTTCCAGAAGATAAACATTGCGCATATATGCTTTACGAATGTTGACACTGATATAACGTTGACGAATTGCTATATCCACATGATATGTATCATTAACTTTGTACCCGTATAATGGTTGTTAAACGTGTATCCACCATAAATGCCGATCGCTCGTCGTGTTGATAAGGTATTGATAAATTCATACACAAATGTTCGAATACGTCGAATATATAAACTATCTGTGCGCTTCATTTATTATTTAGTATTAGTGGTTTTAAATGAACGTTAAAGTGTGAATTTGATGTCGAATTATTCATCCATTGATATAGAGTCCAATGCCCGGTTTCCACGTTTCACTCGATTATCGTCAAAATATTGTGTTTTTATAATTTAATAGCGATAATAATGTTCCACATATCAGAATTATAAACAATGCACTACGCCATACAACTCCCTTGTCAACTACCATTACTATCATTCCTGCCAATGCCATCCTTTTTAAGACATTTTGTTCCAAAACATTTCTCAGGTTGCTTGAATATTTCATTCTGTTGCAAATTTATCCATTGGGAAAATTACGATACCATTTGACAACTTTTTAACAAAATCCATATAAAAGTCAAACTTGTCCACTTGGAGGGTTTAAGATGTAAATTGCAATCCCAACAATGATGTTTGCTTAACTCAATACGAAATATCTGGTATCCTGTGTTTTTTCATTTCGACATATGTAATCCCAAGTTTTCTTTCTACCATATGCATATAATGTTTCATATTCTCATATGATTGCTTGCTTTACTAAGTAAAGATGTTGCACGGGTATGTATCAATTTTCATAAAGTATGTAAACCATTCCATGTTCGGTAAACTCATTCATATAAAATTTATGTGATCCAGGATAGGCTTCCTGTGACATTCTCTTAAATTGAAATTCTGTGTGGGAAATGTTCTGTCGAAAATTGTCCAATCTACCTTTGATAAACCTTTATTTACTGATTTTGTTTGTAGCTTATACATGATTGTTGCGAATTGAAGTACAGAGCAATGCAAAATATTATCTTTGCAACTAAGAGCCTGTTTTTCCAATTTTGTTTTATGTGTGAGTAAACTTAATCCACGACCATGAACCATCCTATTTTGTTATTTTAGATAAAAATGTTACCAAACGCTTTTTGGTTAATCTCAATCCGGCGCGAAACTGTTCGCGCACACACAGCATTGCGATAGAAATCCGACCATTTTGTGTTCTCCAAAATTCAATGAAAATTACTTCATTTTTCGTTAACCAAACATTTTCCGAATTTGAGTTGGTCGAATTGTGCTCACAAGCACTATGAAAAACTATCACAAACTGCTAGTCGTAGACTGATATTGAAAGTTTGGGAATAGTACTGAAAACTACAGTACATATTTAAGTAAATGTACGCCTGGATTTACCTTTATGGTACGCGTTTTGCGTTCTAAATATCTCACTGAGTTTGTTATCTATCATACGTGAGCAGGCTGCTTCAATTTTTATCATTTGCTGCCTCGATAATCAAAAAAACAAACTGTAGGTCCGTCATATAGGGGTAACACTGTGGGTAAACCTTAATATAGTTTTAAGTTTGCTATTTCAGAAATCATATTTTGTACAAATGCCTTTGAAGATACTGTAGCAAAACAAAATTTTAGGATCAAATATTCTATATTTCAATAAATAGTAAATCCGTTGTATTTTTCTACTACTAGTTTGACCGCTGAAGACTCACATGAACTGTAATTTCAAATTTAAATCATATTATTAATATAAAGATTTCGAACATCAACGTGAGAAACTGGTGGTAAATTATGAGATGGACCTCTATAAGCTTTCGTATGACTCCGCGAACGATGACGAGAAGTCTAAGAACGATTACAGTTAACACAAACATGATCCATAACTGTTTTGAATTGCATATATTTACTTCTTTAGCAACTTTCATGTGCCAATGTCCACCCACGTTCTGTACCATCTATTTCCCTGCATACGTCTATGCTCTTCCCATGTATGTGTACTATGAATCTATATATCTGTATACTGTACCCTTATTATGTAACCATACATATGTACTGCGTACCCATAAATTCATATAATGTACTAATACATCGCCCTATACGGTACCACAATGCTATGGCCATATATATAATATGTAAGGATATATGTATCCTTATGCTCCCTTACTTAGTACTCATATGTACCAGCAAGTTGTACTCGTTTTACAAAGGTATGGGTACGTTTTGTGTCCCTAGATAGGATGTAAATTTCGGTCATGTAATCATGAGTTAATAGTTTTGGGGTACCCCAATAATTTCACTTGGTACTCTGTACCCTATTTTGTCTTACGTTTCCGTATAAGTTTCTAAATTTCATATGTATCATCTACATAGACTTTTTAACTTTTTAAAGTTCTTGTGTCTAAAATCTAGCCAAATTTGACTACATAAAGCAACTTGTGAATGTTCAGCACCACATCTTTGTTGCGCAGCCACGGGTAGATCTATGTATGACGATCCACGTAACTATCGATACGCGCTCATGTACACATAAGCTTGTCTCACAATCTTTAGCACCCATGTTGAAAATCATGTCCCAAAGTCCTGTAGTTTCCTACAAAGCTCAATGATTACACTAGTGAGACTATTGTTAATGTTGTGCCAAGGATGGATGATGCGTGCTTTGCAGTTAAAGTGCGCAGTAAGCTGTGGACCATTGAGTTTATGAATCACACATTGAATATGACTATGACTTAGCAACATCAGGTTTCTAGACAATATACTAATGATAAAACAAGACTTATTAGTTCAATATGATTGTGTAGAATTCTACGCGAAGGTTATTTGCTTCAAGTTAGATTTTAACATAATATTTTGATCCTCGTTTGTCCTTGCCCAGCATACAGCTTCGGACAAATCTTCAGCGTGGAGGCTAAGGAAAAGTAAAACCGACTCAAATGTGTAATAATAAGTATGGTATGCATCATTTACAATAAGATGAGTGCGCATGGTCCTAATTATGTCACGCGTTTCAATGGGCTAACTGCTATGTCGCGCATACCGTCCAGCTCGACTATTAAAATTTTGAACAGCCCAGCTAGGCTATGCAGTGGTCATCGAGTGTCGAGCCGGACTGTGCTTTTGTCAAGAGGCGTTCAGCTGAACCCTATAACTTAACCCAGAAACTATTTAGTCGGTGAAAATTACGTTTTATTATACGTATCTCAATAATACCCCGAAAACGCCATACACCTTAAAACGTTAATTGTATATATTAAAACAGATATATAACTTAGAATTAATGTGAAAATACTATAGAACAAAATTCTATTACACTAAGCACAATATTAAATAAAATTTTTTAATAGACAGTTCAGCCCGACACTCCGTTTGTCACGCAGAGCCAAGCTAAGCTCTCTGTTTGTCACATTAAGACTAGCTAAGCTATAAAAATGTACCATAGTAGTCCAGCTAAGCTATGGTTTAAACGAATTAGTTGAGTTGGACGCGTGACATAATTTGGCCCTGGCGCACGCATCTTATCGTAAATGATGCATAATACCCACATTTTTGCTTGTAGCTACCATTGCAATTGCGTCAGTAGATATAAGAATGTTGTATGTTAGAGAAAGTAAACCATTGTAATGCGTCGTTCACAGAGATCTGCGTGCACGAAAAGCACACCGTAAGCTATTGCAAAGACGATATATTTTCGTTATGTTATTGCAGAGTGTAAATCGTTTCTATTTTGGTTCCAACAATAACGTTGCCCATAAATATTGTTGTTGCAATAACGTTTGCTTTTAGTGCACCTAACAAAGAAACTATATTGTTGTTACAATATCAATAGCTTGCTCAATGCTATTGTAGCGATGATAGAATCTAACATAAAAGCAGCGACAATAGTTTTCTCGTAGCATGTTAGCAACATTAGCAGTTACGGATAATATAAATTTGAATAGCCTTGCTAGGCATTGCGCTTGCCATCGACTGTCGATCCGGACTGTGCTTTTGTCACGAGGCGTTCAGCTGAGCACCTATAACTTAAGCCAATTACTATTTAGTCTGCGAACATTACGTTTTACTATGCGGATCTAAATAATGTCTCGAAGAAGGCATATTGCTTAAAAAGTTAATTGTACATATTAAAACAAATATGTAACTTGGAATAAGTGTGAAATTGCTATAAAACATAATGCTATCACATTAAGTATAACACTAAATGAAATTTCTTAATTGACGGTTCAGCCGGATGCTCCGTTTGTCACGCAGAGCCTAGCTAAACTGCCTGTTTGTCACATTAAGACTTGATAAGCTATCAACATGTACCATAGTAGTCCAGCTGAGCTACAGTACACCCGAACTAGCTGAGTTGGACGCGTGACATAATTTGGCCCTGGAGCACGCATCTTATCGTAAATGATGCATTAAACTGAAACAAGCCGTCCTGACAGACAGAACCACGATTATATTCTAAATCTTTATTACGCACTGGATTGGACTAATAGCGCAGTGCGTGAATGGACATATTGGGTTGAATGGAGATTTAAGATTGAAAAATACTTGGTGCCATTAAGCGAGTTAATTATTTGTTTCATTTATGCGTGTAAATTGAAAGCTGTTATTTTTACTTATTGAGTTTAGTTCTCGATAATCTACACAAAAACGTTTTGAGCCAGTTTTCTTGTTATTTGTTTAGCAGGATTGAAGATTTCCATGGACTAAAAGATTTGCCGTATTAAACTTTGATCACGTAGTTATTCCTCCAGGCTAGGTGCCTCCTTTCTTTCAGCGAAAGATTAACTTTTGCGACGCAACTGTGTCGAATTTTTAGCTATTGTTTCAATTACTTGTTCTAGCCAGGCAGTAACTCCGATATCTGAATTCACCTGAGCTTGATCGTTTTCATAAATGTTTCGATCCTGTTGATGTTCATCAGGCAGTTCGTTTCGATCGAACTACAGGCTATTTATAGATCGTGGACTAAATGCTGATTCGTAACATAGGTTAATGCACACGAGCTAACGCTCCGAGGTGTGGGGTGGCCGGGGCCGTCGCTCGGGTAAGGTCATCCAAGAGGAGTTAAAAAAGCTGACCACCTCTCTTCCTTCTCCCTCCCTTTTCTGAGAACCTAGTTGTGCCAATTTTACCCCAATTTTTATTAAGTTTTATCTTATTTTTGACAATTTTTGCCAAAATATTCCGCGCGCCTCCGACCCCTGGCAGGTTGGTGTAGGGTGGTATCCACAGGAGAAAAGAGAGGAGATACGAGGTCTCACCGTGTAGCCCCTGAATTCGTGCTTTGGCATGTATGGGTTAATGCTATAATCATAAATGCTCACATGTTGGTGGAGGGGCGATTATGCTTTTTGAGACTCTAACACTTCTTCTATCCCTCGGGGATTCCCGGATCCCTCTTCTGCCAAGTAGCCTGATCCATCCGTGCCTCCGAACCCCCTCCCTCTGCGACGAAAGCGCATAGGAATTCTCAACGAAAATTGGCGAAAATTGAAAAAAATTGGAGGGAAATTGGCAAAAGATAAGAATAATTTTGAGTCCCAATGAATTTGAAAAATTTATTCCCTGCTGACGACCTCCCCCGTCGACCGGCTGTTCCTCCTTCGCAAGACCACAGGGCCTCCCGAAGCACCCCTATCCCAATGCTATTTTAGACATCGTGTATGTATGATTAGAATCGGTCTCTCAGATCCCATGACCACTATCAGTTTCAATACCCATCAGGAAATGAACTGATCGGAGACTAATATTCTCATCAACACGTCTCGTAGAGATCGAAATTTACTTGCATTTGAAAAATCGAAAGACGCTCAAAAATTATAATCTTCATGTCTGCGTGCCTTCTGTGCTCGATATACCTACGTTCGATGCCAGATATATGATTTTGATTTTTAAATTAATTTAGATTTGAAAAAATATTTGATATTTCGTTCCGAGTCCTGTACTCTCTAAACACTTGGCCAACGTCAGAGCTTGAAAGAAATTATTTTTATTTTTATTGGAACACAAATTTAGCCAGTTTGATTTTGTGTCATGAAGAACCTTTTTCACTCACTGTACCCTACTGTCTGCGACAGAATTGAACTTGAAATAACTCTTGTTTTTACTATTTAGTATTTTGTTCCAACATCGGATTGCCCGAAATCCAAATGATTACCAAGATACCATTTTGTTTGATGTAAGGCGCTTAACGTGTCGTTGTAATTGTTCCATTTTTCATACTTTTTAATAAACTTTTTTTAAATACCATGAATCTTGCTATCTTGTAACTTTTGCAGTTTAATTGTCGTCACGAGATCGCTTTGATTATTTTGTGCCGGTATTGTTAGCTGTTGTGCACATTCTATTTCCGCTTAACCAGACATGTCCACTTACGGTTGCTTCCGATTTGTAATAGTATTTTGTAAATACGTATTTTGCGAGATATTACCACACAGTCGTTGAGCAGTATCATTGTCCAGTATTAATTCATTACTTTATAAACCTGGGATATACCTGATTGCTCCTGCCGGATACCTACAGTAGATGGTAGCCGTTTTTGACTATCTTTTGAATCGTCATTGTGATATATCATCCGCGGCACTTCGTAGTACGACAAAGTCAGTTCGCTGTTGTGTGTTGAAACCGCCATCAACAAATCGACTGTTTTCCGATTTGTTAAATATCAGGGTCTAAAACCTTTTTGCGGTCGTTAATTCAAGCTTTGAAAGAGGGTGATTATGATCAACGGCTTTAATTTGGTGAAAAATGACTATAGCGTCTCGACTATGTTCCGGACTTAGCTGGCGAAGTTTGGTCCGATGAAAGCAATTTTAAACCGAACGGTCACATTTTGCAAAATACCAGTATAAGTACCAATGAATAATCGTTGCATAATTCTAGTAAATCTAGCAATTCTAGGTTTGAGTAATCGACCCTCTAGTCTGCTAAAGTAGAGCGCTTTACTACGAATCCTGGCAGTCAAGTCAAGCGAATTTTCATCATTCGTTTATGAATTGGATCTTGTGCTTGTTAATGTAAGCTTTTTAATACGTAGCTAGGCACACCGATTTTAAGCATGCATACTCAAGATCTGAGGTCATGGCCATAGTTCGTGCCGGTGGAGGACTCGTTCTTCGGTTTTGCGGGAGATAAAGCCTGCCCGGGTGAATTTAAATTTTCAAAAATTCATCACAATCTTCATCATTTTTATCAATCTTTGCGCCACTTCTGCTAATTTTGTCCAATTTTTACTAAAATGTTTCCTAATTGTTGCAAATTTGAGCCTATTTTCCATACGTTTAACCCAAATTTAATTAAAGGCCTCCTTACGCTAAACAACAGGTCCACCAATATTGGTATATCAGACCTTTCACATAACCAGCCAGCGTTTTAACCACTAGAGCCTGGACACGCTTGAAACGTTTTGTTATTGATGGTGTTATTCTAACCCACCAGTTACTGGTAGTATGCATAATGTCTACAGAAATTCCGTTGTAATTCCCAACAACTGCTGTTCCTTTAGTGTACTAAATTCCCGTTCGGATTTTTATAGGGAATTATTATTATGAATATTTTACCATGCATGCTAGTAGGCGGAGAGGTGATAATTATCCCACAAGAGGTGTTGAATCCACTCCCCTAGGGGTTTCGCCGATCCCCCTGAGAGGTAGCTCGAGCCCGAGCTGGTAAACTAACCCGTATGACAAAGATTACTCAAAATCCACTATAAGAAGTCGACCTAAAATAAGTAAGGATGGTGTTGAGGGTGTTGAGCTGCGTGGCGCTGCATGTCCATGCCGTGCATTATGGAATTAAGATTTACAACCCTGTACAGTAGTATATGTCATCTTTGTTCGTCACCTTCAAATGGTTTCCACTCGGCGTCAGATTTTTATAAGAAATATGTACTATAAATATTTTTCCATGTGCGTTCGCAAGGGGAGAAGGAGGAGTATCCTCCCTGAGGCGCTGGACCCTCCCCTCGAGGTTTCGCCGACACCCTTGAAAGGTAGCCCCAGCCCGAACTGGAAACCCAACCCTTTCCATGAGGCTTGGCAACGCTTTCCTCTCTCAGGATCTCCACCCACGCTATCCCCGCTTCCCTCTCGCGCGTTAGAGAAGCGGAATATTTGGGCCAAGAAAGGCAACATTCGGGTAAATAGGCAAAAATTGCTCAACATAGGCATAAATTAATGGAAAGTTTGCAAAAATAAGGAAAAATTGGCATAAATCGGGGGAAAATTGGCAAAAATTAAGCAAAATTTAGAGTCCCTAAAAATTTCGAAAATTTATCGCCTTCATCTTAACCACCTCCAACCCCTCCTCGACGCACCCACTATCCCTTTAGGACTTCAGACCTCGTCCATTCATGTATTTATCAATTTTACATGCGCTATGCAAATTAAATTATTTCACTATTTAACTTCGGATTTTCATTACTCGAGTCCTTGATTGGAACCTTAATTTATCGGTATATTGGCGACACCTACAAGGAAACGGTTCTCTCCAACAGATAAATATTGTACTAAATTAAGTCACAGCACTGAAGTGAAGGGCTCTAATGCCTTTGCCTTCTCAAAGAACTAAGTCTCCTTATCAACGCCGATCCAGGTGTGCGTGTTTCAAAAGTATACGTAAATGCCACGGCTTTTAAAAACACAATTAGCGCATTATATGTCACCTGTCCGAACAGCGCGATATCATATTTTAGCAGTTAGTTGTCCAAGCTAGAGATGTTGATTATCAAACATCGAACAATCCTACAGATAAAGTGAAAACACGAGTTAACGAAATCCAAAGACATAATCAAAAATAGCCGGATCAAATGAGCCTACGTCCGGACCACAACAAACATCTTACACAGCAATAGCGAAAATCGAATTCATCAGCATAATTTATTTCCGTCTGATGAGCTTAGCCGACCGGTGACTGTGTGGAATATTGATAACCCCAAGCAAGGTACTAGTCCTATCACACTGCGTAAATACGTCCAGGTAATATATAAATCCTGGCTCGTTGCAGTTAATATCAAACGGAAAACTATTTGCAAGCGGTAACGTTATGCTTGTTGCAAAAACCCTAGATCACGTTGTTTATCTTCTGTTACTGGCCTAACGATGCGTTTAGTGGTTTGGCGACATACTGCCGTACAGATCATCCACATAGTATCATGGCCCAGCACTATTACATGGTTCACGGCCCCGAAGCTTACACTGTCTAAACGCCTCGACTATGTTCTATTTTCTTGAAAAACGTTAACAATGATTACAGTATAATTGTTATTGAAACAGAAGTCAAAGCTGAATATATTAAAAGTACAACAAATACACCGGATAACTTCAACCATCGTGTAGCCATACTCCTATAAAAAATATCGCTGTCGCCGCTTGATCATGACTAAATGTTGAATACATTGTGCATGTTGATTTAGGTATATTTGAGTTGATAGGTGGATTCCGAAACTAATCTATTGACATAATTGTCAGAGGTTAGGTCATACATTTAGGATTTGTCAATCAGGAGCAAAGGTGCATTAATTGAGTCAACCATCATGATTCAACTGCCGGAGCGAAGTGTAACAAACCTGCCAAATGCAAAAATTATGCCAATGTAATCACATGGCAAATAACTATTCTTGCGATAGCTACAAACAGCGAATTACATGTCGTACACAATTTTTTACTACTCGTCTACCAAGTATTTCGGGTTTAGTTTCTAACATAGTACAAATTCGTCTGCAGCAAAACAATCTACCAGTGCAGAGTAACCCTTACCTAATTTTTCTGTGACAAACGTTTCTAAACAAAACAATTCTTGGTACACAAGTTCAACGGCCATGGCATTTTCCGATGCGATAGTGAATCCCAAGGCGGTGGAATAGCAATCTACTACGTATTATTCCTGCCTATAAGAAGACTACGATTAATGCATGCATTAACAGATGACACAGCAGGGTTCAAATTAACTTTAAAATCTATACATATATGTGTATGGTAGGGACAGTAGGGATTATATCCCCTGAGGCTCTGACCCTCTCGAGGCGTGGTCGATTCCTCTGGCAAGTAGCCTGAGTCCACCTTCTAACTGAAGCTCCACATCCCACGCCGAACGCGTGCGGAAAATTTAAGTAAACGTTTGCAAAAATGGAGTGGAAAATAGACAAAAGTAAAGGAAATGGACAAAACAAAGAAGAAAAATTGAAAAAATCGGCATTTAGAACAGTCGAAGGAAAATTAGCAAACATTAAAAAAATTTCGTGGCCCAAAAAAATTCGCGAAAATTTATCTCCCCCATGCTGACGGCCTAAACCATCCCGCCGAACGTCTGATCCCCGAAGGAGCCCGAAGGCACTCGCATCATCTTCTCCATCGGAACCTTGGACTTCGAACATATATGATTATGTGCTTTGCTGTTTATCGACTACATTTACGCCGACTACTACATATTTCAGACTACAGCGAATACAGTAGACTCGTTAAATTATACATTTAATTACTGTAGATTCCCATCGTCATAATCGACTTAAATGAGTATCAGTCTACTTAGTGTAAATTGGCTGCAACAACGCAAGCAGGGGAAAATCTTTTTGAACATTCCTGTGCCAATAATCTCAACAACTTGTCCATGAGCCGACACTTTATAACCCAAACAGCATACCCACAACTTTAGACGTGGTCCTAGTATCACATAGTAGCTACTGTAGCTCTCCTGAACTAATAGAACAAATCGACATGTCATACCATTCCGTCATTACTGGTTGTTTCCTTAATTTGGACGATTATACAGAGCGGCCCCGTTAAAGCAACAACAGTTCAACGCAATTTCAATTAAGCAAAGTGAAGTGAAATACATTCCGCTATAACAAATTGAAATTGGGAAAATCTGGTAACGTCATTGCCGCTAAAACATCAGTTGTGCCTTTTTACACCTATAAGAGATTTAATACAAACCTACATACCTGTGAAGTTAACAAAATGATGTATTGATCTGGCAACTTGTGCCAAAAAATCTGGCAACTTTATTGCTTCAGAAACAGCTGTGGAACGTTTTTAAATCTACAATAAGAGATCAAATAGATACCCTTAAAGATTACGAACAATCTTGAACACTTGATAAAAGATAGACATTGAGCTTGGAATAGGTATAGAGTGTCACAGAAGTGAGCAAAACGCATTGGCACTTTATAGTATCTGAACCACAAATAATACAGTCGTAAAATTTCTATTGCAAGTAAAACTAAAATGGGAAATTAACAATTTCTATTAGACCAGCAGCTGGGCTCCTCTAACTCGACACATTCTTCAAGACGAACTGGCACAGATCAGGAAAGCTTTCGATACAGTTCGATGTCAGTCAGACCAAGTTCTTCTGCAATGAACTTCTTCAATTGTTCTTCAATGCTAGGCTTCCTTCCGTAAAATTTTATAACCTTCAGGACACCTCAGAGCATGAAGTCCATAGGCATAAAATCCGGGGATCAAGCAGACAAAGACAAATAATGGCGCCATAAGCGAATAACTTCAGACAAATTGTTGGATTTTCAGTACAATCTTTCTATGTAACCTTGTCGCTAATAGAAAGGCGCGAATTAGCCGTATGGTTAGTAATATCTAAGTGTAACATTTGTCTATAATAAATAAAAATCATAGAATTAGCTCAAATGGTTGGTGAGTTATGACAGTTCAAACAGTTTTCCTTAATTCTGGGACAGCCTGTACATTCAAAGCTTACAAGCGATTCAAACTGTAAGAAACCGTCGCAAGACATTGACAATACAGCATAAGGCTGATCATCATATTAACAAACCCCACTATGCGGCGAATTCTTTGGATCCAACAGTCTGGTATCGGATAATTTCTGTTTTTCGTTGCGGAGGTCACATCTCATCATACATTTAAACAATCATCGACGATAGTGGTAAACATATTTAAAAGTTTCCGAATATTGCAAACATTTTTTGGTCTATTTCGGCAGAACGAGATAAAATATCTAATCCTAACGTAACTACGTCGCCACGAACAATTTACTCAATTAGTAAGTTGTTTATAACTTGACAAACAAAAGATACTTTTTGAACTTAAAAATATTAATGTTAACAAGAGGGCCGCGGGCTTCGACTGGATACCAAATTTTCTGCTAAAACGATGCAACTATGCAAGCGAATGTTATGGATACATAAAAAATTCTAAATAATCTGGTCCCGAAGGCACTGTTGCTATTCAACCAATCATTCTAAGCCATCCCTATGACACAAGATATGAACATCTTACAATCCTTAACTCCACATGCACACAATCTTTAAGATTTGTCAAAAGACCGTCAACTGACGTTTGATAACAATAAGCAAAAAGAAGCAATTGACTTCATTCCTTATATGCAACAAATGTCACTAAAATCTCAGCGGCTTCTAGTAAAACTAAGATAATCCATGGAAAATGCGTAATTTCTTTACCAAATCCACAGCATGATAGAAAACAAAGATAACCCATTATTTTGCATCAGAGATATAACTTCCTAGTTATATTTTTTGTGAATATTGCGTATGTCGAAGCTGAAGGTTGCGGCGCGAACTGTCCAAACAAATTTGTTTTCTGTTCCGAACGTTATATATGAAAATTGACAAATTTATTACATAGCTAGGTGTGCAGATCTGTAATTCTTTTTATCTATGCTTTGTGCTTCTATTTTAAAATATCGTAAGCATTTGGGCATATACCGACCGAGGCCCTTAGTATTTACAGGTATTGACATAAAATTTTCCATTTCAAGTCCGTTGTAAGAAGGCAACATTACTATTTATATTGCGAGAAAAACTTTATAGCATTATCTATAACATGCCAAGCATTTCAATAAATTATCGCATTTACAAACTCTTGCCAGTGTTATAATTTAGAATCATCGACAACAATTGCCCAACCCCATTCTGCAGAAGTATTGCGCTTAGTTCGGCATTTGACGAACCGATGAACAACGATCATTGTTTTCTGTTGAATTTGATTTTGCATGCAGCTATGGTGCCAACCTACAGGTAACTAAAAGGTTCACTGGATACGTTGGGTCCCCCTTGTTTGAAACGTTTTGCAATCATACCTGAGTCTCAGTGGCAGCGTGACAAATTGTTAAGTGCCTGTATTTAATGCTTTCATGCCCATTAGGGCAAACGGAACTAAACGCACATTGCGAATCGTTATGTGTGTTTGTCGTATGCTGTACGTTTGCATATGCGCTGTTATTCGATCGCGTTGTGAGTCTCCTTAGCTAACCGTAGCAACGGCTGTACACATATCAGTGATTTGTGTACGCGACTTTCGCCCTCGCTTTCCGGGGTTGATCTCTGGCGCCCGCTTGATTTTCTTTACCCGACACACGAATTAATTCGGGCACGAAAAGCTTAATTGGAAATTACCCTATCGCATACTTCATCCAATTAGAAAATTGTGTGCCTGTCTATTTCTGTTATTTTCGGTTCTCCTCAAAAAAGACGGATAATCCCTCGTTTGATCTCTTCGCAAACCCAATTTAAATTTAATTCCAAATTCCCTTAATAAATTATTTTACTTTCACCAGTAAACCCATCCCAGATTATACAAAAAACAACAATAAGTTCTTCTAATGGGCATACAACTCTTATGCAATAAATTTCTTTAAATATTGATTTATAATGTCAATATAAAAGGCATATTATTGTAGCAGCCCGACTTTTTATACTGGTCTAAATATGGAACAAATCTAAAGTAATGGACGATCGGATACCGGTGGAGCTTGACTTGGATATCAATTGGTGTGTAGTTCATTATTTCCGTGAAATAAATTCTATGCTATCATTGTATTGTGTTGACCTAATCACGCTCCAACAGCCCGAGGTGCGCGCGATGATTTTCGCACCACAATCGAATCATAATGCCCCCATGTATGGGTATCCTATCAACCCCATGTTAATCAACCAGTTCATATTGTCGTATAATATTGTTAATTATAATGATGATCGTAATAATGAGATTGGCGCATTCGGATGGGCCGAGGACGGTAGGCAGGACTTTTCATGTCTATTTGGCAAATTGTGCAATTTTGGTACCTTTAGGCTGCTTCAGACTGCGTACGCCTAGTATGGATAAAAGTGTTGGATTTTGCAATATACATTGTATAATGCGTGTCCGGATGAGTCGTCGGGGAGTTGATCTTATGAGAATTAGAGTCGGGTCTTGTTGGAAACGTTTTTGATTTCGAAACGACTTGTCCTGACACGCAGGAATGAAGATAATATGTTGTACATATACTTTTGGAGGTTTCATGGAAATAGAAATCGAACGGAACATGAGATGGTCAACACCCGCAACGGAACTTCACTTTAACGGGGAATCCAAAATCCACAAATTTTAAACTCTCTTGCAACTAAGGTCAACCGGGGCTAATGAAATGCTATTTGGGTCTCTAAGGTTTCTGAATCACGCTTCCAGGTCAGCCTATCCCCCACCTGTAAGTACTTAGGGACCCCAACTAGGCGTTTAAACGCCCAATTTTTCAAAACCTCAACGCACAACAAAAATAACCAAAACCTTCCGATTTTGGAGTCCCGCACCCTAACAGGGTCTTATACTACCTATCTTAATGGACAAGCGGTACCGCCCGCCACCGCGGATTTGCGCAGAACCCCATAACCCAATCGGGACTCAAAATTTTATCACTTTTGTCACGTAAAGCGGCCTCTAACGGGCCACTTATACGAGGTACATCAAGTCTATCATTGTTATCAGTACGCGACCAGCCAGGGCATGGACATGATCCCACCTCCGGCCGCCTACTACCTTCCGTTATCTAGATATAACGAACAACTCACTAACATATAATAATTTTAAAGCGCCTAAAGCGCTGGTATATTTTGGCATCATTGGAACCTCGCGCCGACCAGCGCGAGGTTTAGGTTGTTGTTGTTTTTCTGTTATGAGCCCACGGCTCGCCTCGCGAAGATGGGCATTAATCTTTTCTGGTATGGTCGACAACAAACAGCCAGTGCAATATTTGGTATAGTTTGTGATTGGTGCCGACCTAGGGGTCTCTGTGTAACAGCCCCAATTTCCATAAAACGAGGGAACGTTAAATGTATGCTAAATTCGTAGGAGAAAATGGGAATGGACGACCGGATACCAGTGGAGTGTGACCTCCTTTTCAATTGATATAATTGTGCTGTATCGTATTGATTATGAAATAAACAATTGTATTTCGTTATAGTATATCTATAAGGTCACACTCCACCGCCCGCAGGTGCCCGGGATGATTTTGGCACCAAATATGAAAGAAAGGACCACTATTAGGGGTGCCCGGTCGATCCTCAAGAAATAAATGGATGCTGTGTTTGTGTATAAACTATTTCGTGTATTCCGTTACAGGATGTTATATTTGTTGTAGAGAACGGGTGTGCGTTCGGAGAGGCCGGGAACCAACCGATTTTATCGGGATTTTTGGCGTTATAAGAAAACTGGTCACCCTGGGCCGATCCCAGCGCACACGTCAAATCATTACCGTTAAGCATATCTGCTGTGCGTTTTGAGGAGTGTCACGTATATTCGATGTATATTTCTACATGTATAGCTTAGGGAGTCAAGGGAAACCAGGACAAATCAAGGAAATTCCTTAAAGGCGGGCCGAATCAAATTATAAAAATTTCCTAAGGCATTATTTTAGGGTGTAAC